>MU172425.1:2434-55385 GCA_016695485.1 Suillus hirtellus | reverse complement strand
TTGGTAGCAATATGATGTTGGATTATATTAGCCATATCTACGA
This sequence comes from Suillus hirtellus, assembly GCA_016695485.1. NCBI lineage: Eukaryota > Fungi > Basidiomycota > Agaricomycetes > Boletales > Suillaceae > Suillus > Suillus hirtellus. The sequence goes on along the minus strand of MU172425.1, from coordinate 55,342 downwards.
TCTCAAGGACTTGACAAACGAGAACATACACCAAGGTTGAGAAAAGTGGATATCTATCCATTTGTTCCTGTGATCACGCTCCCCTGCAGTCTCGCCACAAACTTTGATCATACTCCTGTATTTTGATATAATTCATACATATTCCATCGCGAAACAAATATATTTGGGTATCCATAGTATTACAGTGCGATATCCAGATTATATTTGATTACAATAGCCATGTCTACAATATCAAGGACTCATTGGTTCACTGATGTGTTTGTGGAACCAAAGGGCGAAGAGTAATTGTGTTCAGGGGATTCAGTTTCGATATGAGAAATCCGCATTCAGAGTACTGTTCGAAAAGAAGTATACTAGTACTAGCAATAGGAGAAAATTCTTATAACTCGATGACCATCAGCGGAACAAGGCGGCAGACCACAAATCGTGTTCATGGTTTGACTAGGATACTGTCATTTTGGAAGCAACTGTTCAAAATACATAGTATACCTTGACTGGAACACGGCGTATTCATCTAGGATATCTGGGTCCTTGGTGGCCACTGAGCGCGCGCGAATGCAGGGATCGACCTTGGTTTCGCAAAATACATATTTGTGTAAGTACGTCCTTCGATGTGGAACAGTACACTGATAGGAGTAGCCAATCGGTTCAACGTGAGGACAACCCTCCTGAAATGAAGTATGGTAACTCATTCTTCCAGCGCAGTGTATCATTTGAGAGCAAGTGCTTGAGCTGATGGTTGTATCAATTAATGATTTAAGGGAAGTGAATTGGCGCAATTGAAGGCCTACTCATCTAACGATGGACACTTTCTGGCGTGATTGAGTGGTCCGGTGCGAACTATGAGATCCGTATTGGGGTATGCACAAAGGTGGGGATAGTCGTTCCTGTGGGAAAATAGACTGTCAGGCTCGTGCGAGGTTCTGTATTGCGACGTCTGGTTCAAAATGCAGAAATTCATTTTACCTAGAATTGTCCGAGATCATACTAAGCTTGGGATCGTGGATGCTCGTTAGTACAGTCGAAGAACGTTAGTAGGGTATCACATTCCATAGTTCAAACCGAAGACTCATGGACACCAGGAGTTAGATGAAGACTTGGTATTGGATTTCGTGAGATGATAATCTAGCGGTGCATTTGCGAATTTGGAGTTCTCATTAGGAAATCAGTAATATGACGGGACAGGACAGACCTTAATGCGTGCGATGGCCAGATAACCAGAGCACGCGCTGAACGTCATCTCCGGTGTTGTTGACCCAGTCCGTGATCTCCGACAAGATTTCCGTACGTGTCCCTGATAGGCATTGTTTGCTAGTATCCATCCAGCACCTTCAGCATACGCCATGCCGCTAAGGTCCAGTGTACCGCCTGGAGACGTATGAATAGACGTCGAGTCAGAAGGAAGAGTAACCCTTACCTGTATGGTGGACGAATATCTCTACATCGCGAATGACTTGGTCCCGTAAGCTTTGCATGAGGACGTCCAATACGTCGATGTACTGCTGAGTCGTATTTTCTACTTCCGAGATAGCATTTTTCCCGAGTCTCTTCCCTACAACAGTAGTACAAAAAAGATAATGAGCGAGTGAGCAAAACACAATAATTCATGGGTTCCTCAAAGAAGTTTTTTGTCGCAGAGTGCGACAAGAAGTTGAAGACAGGGTGAACCTCAGCCTCATGGCAAAATTGAATGACATGGTCGTTCGAAACATCAAACAGAGTTTAAATTCCGCTCGGAGGTGCACACTTTGTCCGAATCCTGATCGAGATCGGCCGATTCCTCTTGATCAGCGCAAAGACGTACGTCGCAATGCCGCTTAACTATTCTAAATGGGATCAACTCGAACTCTCTGATGATTCTGACATCGAAGGCCATCCGAACGTCGACAAGCGTTCTCTCATCAGATGGAAACAACGGGATATTCACGAGAAGCGCGAGGCCCGCAAAATCAAGATCTCAGCCCTCCACGCAGAGATCGCGTGTAATGGCGTCCTTTCTCCCCGTCTGCACAGAATTCGCGCTACACTTGGCAGCGCAGACGGCGGGTTAACATACTTCCAACAGTTGGTAGAGAGATTGCAAACGCAGCCATCTCCAGAGGCGCCGCCGACGAACGCCAAAGATCAACCAACTTACGATGCAATGGTGTTGTCTCTGCTCCTGCAGGTTTGGGATGGCGCCAAGAATCTCCCTGCAGATGAGCAGGAGGCTGCTGTACTCAGCGGTATCGATACGCACATCAAGCAGCTTGCACGTCACACAGAGAAGCTGGAGAAGGATGTTGCTGACGAAGAAAACGAACAAAAGAAACACATAACAAGCGACGACATCTATGAAGGCTTCGATAGCAAGGTAAGATCGGCGATATCTTACTCTTGATCGGTGGTATTCACGACGCTCCCGATAGTACACTCCCGCTAAACCACCGCCTCCACCCGTAAAGAATGCTAAAATCGACGCGCCGACAAAGACCAAGGCGACCAAAACCACCGAGTTCGAGGTACTGAATCCTACTGCCTCGAATTATAATGCGCCATCGTCGTCGGTTACTCCAAACTCGGTTGAGGAAGATGAGTTAGAGGAGCTTCCAGAACTTACACCTTCTCTCGAACAATTCTCTCAATTATCGTTATGGGAGTACTCCCAATCTTTCAATTTTATTCAAGCGAATCGTGACGTCGTCGTTCCCGGCGCATCTGACGCGTTACTTGTGGCGGCTTTCCGTGCAGAGTCGAAGGGCCAGTTCGGATACGCAAAGAAGTGCGTGCACCAAAGCTTACTCCTGCAGTACTGCGATAAGCTAGGCAAAGATGGCGTCCGACTATTTTTCCAGAAGCAAGTACCTGATTCCTGTGCAAGCTGACGTACACATACTGATTTGTCGTAGGATGATCTCTGGCGATCAGCGCGCCATCTCCGTCTTCGTCAATGATGTTGAAGGCACATATTCTCACCTAAAGACCCGTGCAAAAGCGGCAGCAACGGAGACTTCTGACGTGCAGAAGGAGCAGATACAACTTGTGCCCGAGAATCCATCGGCAACTATCTCGTTCAACGTACCTGACGGTCCTCCGCCTGAAGACTTGCGCCTCGAGGGTCCAGGGACGGAGGACCTGGACCTTGAACAAGTGCGCGAAGCATTGCACATGCGATGGGATGTATTCCAGAGCTTCCCCGAGGACCTCAAGGCTGCGCTCAAAGTTGGGACGCTGGATGAGGTCAACAGAGTGCTGGGCAGTATGGACGTTAGCGTTGCGGAAGACGTAGTGGCAAAGCTTGATGCGGCTGGTATCATGAGCTTTGTGTCGGGAGGTATCAGGGATGAGACTGGAGATGAGGACAAGGAAGAAGACGAAGAGAATGCTGAATGATTTAATCCAAGGCGTACTATGTGTTTTTAGTTGATCATGTCAAGACGCGTACATGTATTTTCTCGTACAATCCTGAGTTTTCACCAATAACGTCGCAAAGTCCAAGAACGCCTCCGCTAAATAATTCTGTCGCACTATCGTCTCGCGACTCGCGTCTCATCTTCGCGTCTCAACCCTCATCGTTCGTCGAGCCCCTTCGCACTCGCTAATCAAGCCTTACAAGCCACTAATTTACACGGGACACGTCTATACAACTAGTCGTGCAAGACGATTGTAAATAACAAGACTCCCAGCCGTGTATTCAGTCCCTTACTATTACCTCCCGAATTAGCGGAAGTCACTGCGTGCTGTTGGTGCGCACCTTTCAATCGGAATTTCCATTGAGCCCATAAACCAAACCCAAAGCCACTCTAGCAGCTGCCCTCTTACGTTCCTGCGAATCGGGCATCCCCGCAATTTCCTCTTTAAGACCCTGAAGCGCGCTCAACATGCTTTGCAGATCGAAGCGCTCGAGGTCCGTCTCTGGTGGGTCGGCGGTTTCAACTTCAGACGGCACGGAAAGATCCCCTTGCAGTGAACCGACATCATTTTCATCAGTGGGTGAGAAAGCAAGAGAGGTTGCACCGAAGATACGCTCTGAGGTTGCAGCAATCTCAGCATTTGAAGGCATTTCGTCGCTAGAATCTTCGTGTTTGTGGGATTCTTCTGCTTCTGGGTCTCCAAAATCGGAGACTGACCCTAACGACCTATAAGATATACCAAGATCTGAGGCATTCGCGGATAAGCGAGAAAAGTCGTGCTCTTCATTGGCTGGCGTCGATCGCCCGGAAGTATCAGAGCCAGAGTCAAAAGTGAACGTTGAACTGAAGCTCAACGAAGGGAGAGGTGGAATTTGTCTCTCAGATGATACTTGTGCAAGCTGAGTTCCAGCATCTGCTGCAGACGCTGAAGCAGACACGAAAGCGGTGAAATCGTCGTCAAACGTATGATTGTAGAGACCCTGGGTAGAAGAATCCTCTGTAGGCGACAAGCTGCCAGTTGTGGCTGCGGCACTCCACGGATCATTGCTTATGGTTTTCTCACTTGTATGAAGATGTCCTTCGAAATTGTCTTCGTCGAGCCACCGCTCTAACTCTTCGAGTTCTCGCTGCATACGATCACGCCCTCCAGGGGAGCGCGTAGCGATGAGACTACTGAGGTCTTCTCCGGTATCACGGTTCGTCGTCAAGAGGCCAAGACCCCTTCCTTTGGAGGTTTGTACCATGGAGGGCCACATAATCGTGCTCAATGCATCTATGGCCCGGGAAACTCCTGGAGTGGAACTCAGGACGGGTCTCTCCATGTTTCAGAAACATATGCTTACCGCCGTGATCATGATGGTCAGAAGATTTTGCTAAATCTTGTACATCGATGAATTCAAACCCCAGGGATCCAAGAAACGAGTCTATTTCGTCATCTTCAGTATCTTTGCCTCCGGGCGTAGTAGACGGAAGCCGAATGGCCAGAGATACTTCGAAATCATGATGTGATAGGCGTTGTGATATCATCTGGACATTCTCCCGGTATGGCTGCTCAAAAGTCAGGCATATACAAAAACTATAGCAAGCCTTTGAGCACTTACCTCTCCGACAGTCCATGTGTACACCACGGCGGGCACGCTTTCTAACTCGTGATTGTTCGGTGTCCAATATGGGAGGTGATGGAATTCGAAGTGCACATCAGCAGTGTAGTACTTGTTCGTGATAGTCCAAGGGATGGTGAATGAATTGTCGGTTGCGATCGGGAGGTCACTGTGTGCAAGTCCTGCGTCGACTCGTCAATGCAAGAAATGATTACATTGCAGCGACAAACGTGCTTTGCAGAAACTGCAAGGTGTCGTCTTTCGAAGAAGATAGAATGAGGATACGACAAGAACAGTCTGCCATCCGCTAGTAGTTCGACGGAAATGGTTTAGAGATCAACTGCACAGTGCCGCAGGTGCAAATTCAGATAATTTTCCAGAAAACTATATACGAAACACGCACCTTGAGCAGGCGGTTTCTTAGACAGAAGCTGATGTTATAGGCCGTGGTAAGCGATGAGCTCGATGGAAGCAACAAGATGAGTCGTCTGCTGAGTAAATCCGGAGGAGTTTGACTCGGACTCGGACGCGATTTCAGCGCAAACTCAGCTCATCAGTGAACCCATGAGTTGAAAGTCTTTTGCATCAATGTAGCATTTGTAAACTTCTGCTCCTGCTAAACATAACATATGCTAGTATTTATGCTATCGCCATCGCGAGCAAGCTGAACGGTAGCGTGGTGGGACAAATAAGGGATTGCAAATATGTACACAACAGGGTGCCATTGGGTAGTTCAACGATACCGACTCCTTAACCTACCCTACCAGTGACACATCATCGATTCATCAATGCATCAACTTTCTCTGGAATTGTGAAGCGGCGAGACTGGCGCCGCTGCAATATTCTGCTTCTCATGGCTCAACCAATAGTCGCGGTATCATAAGGCGCAACCAACCAACCAACCAACTAAGCTTCTACTGGTAGGGACTAGCCTCTACATTAGCCACGGCCAAACAGCAGCCGTCCAGAACTGCAGGACCCGCAATATAATCTCGCCCTTCATGGAAGTTGAGAATGTACCAGTAGCGCGGGAAATTTTTCCTCTTGCGCACAACGTGCCATGCTCATATCTACTCCGCATGAATATGTGGGCCCGGATAATATTTATATCCACAATCGGTACTATGGAGACGCGCGAGGAGGTTGCGCGTGAGTTCAATCTTATTGATAACAGTACGCTACTGGGCCAGGATGTTCGTTATCTACTACAGTGCTCTGAGGTATTCCACTCACTGAGAACCTCCAAGTCACATCAGCGTGCACACGTCGACTAAACCTCCACCGCTGTCATGGATCTCATGCATTGGGCACGTTTGAGATCAGTACTACCGGTTTCAATAACCGGCAAAACTCCAGGGTATGTAAACTATTGAGTATGACCTCGCCATCCAACCTCATCTAGAATTAATAGCCTGTGGAATTAGTCCTTCTTCGACCCGATCCAACTCGCCAAAATCAACGGCATTTCTCTCGAGCACTTCAGCTTATGCTTTGATCTTCTTCGGTTCTCTTCAACTCCTCGAAAGCCGCAGACTCAGCGGCAACGTCGTCAAGCGAGATACCCTTTGGACCAGTACAGCGACAGGAGAGGGCGTTCTCCAGCGTGCGCCATCTTACTCTAGAGACGTCGGCTTTCATATCGTTGAATTTAAATGGTATCATTAGATCTAAATCATATCTCCCCAGTCTCGGATGTTTTTAGAGTTCTGCCAGATTTTGTTACTTTCCCTTCGCATGAGGTCAGGCATAACTGGTTTTGCCAGACCGGTTGGCAGAACTCCGAGTTCTGCCAGAATAGTTGCACTGCATGGAACCAGTTCGCCTGTGCCCGTTTGCGCGCGCGCTGTTAATTCCTAACGCAGTTGTCTTTCCAAAGCACTCAGTATAAATAAGATCATGTTTCCTTCACAACGCTACCAACTACATCCCTCCTCTGGGACCCGGCATTCCGGCTTTTCACCCATCACACCTTGCAGTACATCATGCTTTTCCTTTCTTTTGCTTCAAGCCTTATGCTAGCATGCATCTTGCAGGTTGCGGCGGTCTCTTATCGCGCACCTTCTGCAATGCGTCGGGCGAATGTCTCAGTTGTCACTCAGATGTCGTCTACCGATGTAGCTGATCTGAAGCCATATGCTGAATTTGCTCTTATTGCTTATTGTTTGCCTCTCATCGTAGGGAGCTGGAGTTGTGGCAGTACGCAATCTCACCCTACTTTACTTGGTTTGCCTTGACTCAATAATTGGTTTCTTAGGTTCTTGCGAGGCGTTGTCTGATTTCAAGGTTTCTCTCACAGGGGGTAACGACGACAGTATCCAATATTGTACGTTTCAATCAAGATATTGCATGCCTTTGCAGACATTTCGCAGACTACGTTGGCTACTGGCCGACAAAAAATACCGTGGTAGTTGCTCATGAAGGCACAGACCCAACTTCAATGTAGGTGTAAATTTTTCACAGCACGCGACTCGGGGAAGCTTATTGGTCTACATAGCCTAGCTGTTCTTACTGATGCCAATTGTTTGATGGAACACCTGGACTCCACGCTTTTCCCTGGTGTCGATGGGAGCGTCCAGGTTCACAGCGGATTTGCCGACGAGCATGCGAAAACTGCGAGCGCCATCTTGACGGAGGTGAAGAGCTTGATCTCTCAATATAAAGCCACGAGTGTCACACTGGTCAGTATCAAACATTTTGTGACTACTCTAAAATAACTTTGATATTTTCGAGGGCAGGTCGGGCACTCTCTGGGAGGTGCCCTCGCGGAGATCGAATGTGTGTTTATGGCCTTGAACCTTCCCTCTCACATCGCTATCAAAGGTGTGACATATGGCAAACCCCGCGTAGGAAATTCAGCATGGGCCGCTCTCTTTGATTCCCTGGTAAGCTTGACTCTCCCCTTCTGATCCTGTTTGTCCATTCACCACATTGAGTCTACTTGATTACTGAAATTACGGGACAGGTATCGGACTTCAAACGCGTTAACAATCAGAAGGACTTTGTTCCGATTGTTCCAGGGTCCGAGCTGGGCTACTCACATGTTCATGGAGAGGTCCACATCATATCTGATGATCAAGTAGTCCTGTGTCCAGGCAAGTATAACATATGCCTTTTCGGACATGATCGCTCATCTCTCATCGGTATATATAGGTGACGACGATTCCACGGATGATCAGTGCACAGTCAAGAGTGTGCCCGACATATTTGAGGGCAACGTCTTGGACCACTTGGGTCCATACCAAGGGATTTATATCGGCTTTTGCCTGCTGCAATTGCCGTAGACTGGGGCAGGCCTTACATATTGACATTCACGACCTCAAAAATCAGAAGGAACGACGAGGGTCCCATAGAATAGACAGTGTCGGAACTTTTCTTACTAGATGTCCACTAGAGTTCGCGCATTTTTGGGAAAGCATGTATAACTCTACAACACATCCACATAAAAATATAATTTCTTGACAGATAGATAGCCTGACATCGAAACTACAAGGCCCGCTAGTTTTTTCTTTTAAAATCGACGTGTTGAGTTCAGCGGAGACTTACCGCGCAAAAAAGTGCCATTTTCCCTAGAGTTCGCGCATTTCGTCACATCATGTCACACGTCTCCCGCGGTGCCGTTTCACATTCCGCACCGTTCGGGGGTCTACTGCAGCGATCTGTTTGAAGGGCGAAGCGTGCATGCTTATTGAACTGACTATGATACATTATGTGTACTAGTAGTACAACCGCAGTTCGGCTTCGGCCCGCTCCGGTCTGGCGTTCAGCGGTTTGTCAGCATTTTGGCTATCCTAGTGAGCCAGGCCATTTATGTATAGTTTGGTCCGGCTCGTTAGCCGCACGAAGTGCCACGAACCAACCGTAAGCCAAAAATCGGCTTGAACTGGCTCAAGGCCAGCTTAAGGCGGCTCAAGCTGATTTGTAAATGCTGGAATCAACATCTTCTTTCTTGAAGTCTCATTTCTGTTTAGATTCACTGAGTGACTGTTAGATCCTCAACTTGTCAAGGCTCGAGTTATCATGTACCATGAACCACAAGGTTCCAATACAAGTTGATGGTAGATTCAGACTTGGAGATGTTATGGGATCTGGTTCATATGGTATGTCATTCACAAGTCATCTACAATTGTAAAAATTCAATATACTATGTGCCCTGCTTAGCTGTTGTATACCATGCTTGGAACATCATGAAAGATGATGCAGTTGCCATCAAACTCGAACTCATCGCCAACCACTCATCTTCTGTACAGTGCAAATACGCCATCTTGAAACGACTTGAAGGTGGAGTCGGAATACCCTGTGCCCTCTGGTTTGGTAGAGAGTCAGCATATCATGCTTTTGTTCTCGACCTCCTTGGGCCTTCATTGCATGATATTTTCCTTGCACACAATCAAAAATTCAGCCTTCACACTGTTGTGAATCTAGGAGACCAGCTGGTCAGTTGGTCTGTGCTGGGCTGTTGCAGATAGGCTAACCCATTTCCCAGCTCTCTGGTCTTGAGTACATCCACTCACACAATTATGTTCACAGTGATATCAAACCGCAGAATGTCTTGGTGGGTCTTGGCCATTTGAGGTACACTGCATTCATTATCGATTTTGGTATCATGAAGGAATACTGGGACACTACAACCAAAGTCCATATCCCATTTCATCAGAATCAATGTCTCACTGGCACTCCCACATTCACTTCACTCAATAATCACTTAGGAGTTGACCTAGGTTGTTGTGACGATCTCAAGTCACTGACATACATGTTGATCTATTTGTTGCGTGGCTCCCTTCCATGGTTAACTAGTGACCATGAGAAGCTCTCTAGCTGTTCTATACTTGAGCGCAAAGTCAACACCACCATCGAAGTTTTATGTAATGGAATCCCTGTCAAGTTTGCAAGTATTCTCATTTACACGCGCTCTCTTGCATTTTCAGGAGACCCTGACTATGGACATCTTCATTCATTGCTTCATGGTCTTTGAGCCACATTGTCTGCACCAGCTATGCTGGATTTCAGCCAGCCTGATGACCACATCATACATCCACCTCCGATCTCCAATGAACACTGGATGACTGAGGCAGTGCCCCCATGTCCACTGGATGCAACACCTCTTCGCAGATTGAGTCATGTGTGAGTGATCTGTTTCATTTTTCTGTGATCTGAAGCTCAAATGATTTCCAAGTTTGCCCCCACATAAATGTAATGGCTCTCTGATGCACCCAACTACTTCAGCTCCACTCCGAAAAAAGACACTAGTTGCTAAATCACACTGTTGAATAATTATATCTATCTGTACATAAACTATACAGTGCACAAACATTGGATGTGGCCAAACACATATCAGTGAATCATCAGATTCCCGATTCCCGATTCCTGATTCCTGACTCCCATGCAGTGCTTCTCAACATGTCTCCTTGCCCATCGCAACTTGAGTGTTATTTTTCTGCAGATCAGTTGGCCTGCCAGAGAAACAAACTTGTCCTGGATGCAGCCTGAGTCCTGACATCTACCAGAGATGCCTCATCGAATCCAATCAGCATCATGATTCCTGACCATTGGCCAGCCTACTGGATGATGCATGGGGACCCTTCCTTTCACCAACACCTCGCTCCCATTTCTTAAAATTTGACCATGGGAATGAAGGTAAGCTTAACCCATTAATGTGGTTGATATCTGAAACACCTGCTTAGTGATACATACTATCATAGAAGCATTTATTGATGGAATATCTTACCAACACTCATCAAAGATGCTGGCACACAGGGCTTGAGTAGAGGCTTGGTATTCATGAAGATCCTCTATTGTACACCCTACTGGATGGTGCATGGGGAACTTTTCGCAAACATGCCACACCCCTTTGCTGGATGATATCGCTATATTGCAATCTCACTTCTGGACTTCACTGATCAGCCAATTGACTCCGAGGATGCAGGTAAGGTAAGCTTTACTTCACTTGATATATCCTACTGATTGCAAGATTCAGTGCCCATCAGAACACATGTTTTATGTTATCCTTCTCATCAGGTAAGCTCTATAGGTGCTGGGCATTGGGGAAACCCCACTCACATGTTGTGCTACCTAGAACCACTTAAAGATCTCACAGTATGTAGCATGTACCCTGGGTGTACATTTAGTTGTCACCCTTGTGTCATTACAACTAATGATGCTGTGTTAGACCTGTTACTTACCTTGTGTGACACATTGGACCTGTCATCTCAGTACTGGAATTTCCCTGTCATTTCCCCAGGATGAAGCTTTATAATGACTGCCTTCAGATGATCATCATTACAGTCACTTTAACATGCCTCCTTGTTGATGAGGGCAGAAGTCTCAGGTTGTCACCATACCTACCCCTGCTGCCCATACCACTGCTGCCCCTGCCCCCATTGCTGCTGCCATTGCATTGAATGCATTTATGCTTCAACATCCCCATAGACAACAACAACTGCCTCTGAGGTTCCATGACAACAGCCCAGTTCAGGTTGGCACTAGTCATATGGCAGATGATGGAGAATACATTGACATTGGCAATGTCTCCAGGGAGGAAGAGGACGACTTACCTGCACCTGGAGTCAGGGCTCCTCCAGTCCCCGGCCCACTGCAGACGGCTACTAGTACTGTCTACTCCACCCAAACTGATCCATTGGCTATGGGTATCTGAGGAATGCAGCCCAAAAGCACCGCTGATGTCCATTACTTCTTCAGACTAGATTCAGCTACTAATTGCAAGGTCTGCCAACCCTGTGAGTGAGTATGTGTCTGCTGTTCTTTCGTTCTTTCTTATATCATTGTTCAGGGAGTTGCAGAAGGTGGACAGCTCACACCAAATTTCTACATATGTACAAGCACACGACTGGCATGTTGGCCCATTGTAACCATGCTTTCTATTGTCATACCGACCTTTACCTACAAGAGGCAGAGCGCCAGCACTGGCCTATTCTTGTAAGGTCAGTCAAGGAGCAACTTAATGAAGGGTGGTCTTTGACAGCCATCCGTGAAAGACTCCAGGACCCTGCTTATCATATTGACTCGCTTGGTCCCATCCCTAATCATGGACCTAATGATTCGCTGCCTGGAATTGGCTCATCTCCTGATGATTACATACCAGATTTTAGCATTGATGAGATGCACCATCAGTTAGTGAAGTTCATAGTTGCAGATGATCAAGTGAGTTGGTATTTACTTTCTACATGCCTTGCTAATTGATTATCTGTAGGCAATGAACATACTCAAATGTGTGGAGTTTCGGCACCTGATACGTTTTCTGCGGAAGGATGTGAATGAGTCAGGCATTCCTCACCACACAAAACTTCATGAATTGATCATTATCGCATGGCATGAGTATTTCCAGGTGTTGAAAAGTAATCTTGCAGTAAGTGTCTAGTTGTCAAGACTCGAGAGTCCCACCTTATGTATTCTTACAGAGGGCGCAAGGAAAAATATCCTTTATGTATGACCTCTGGTCAGATCAGAAACTCTGCCCATTCATGGCACTCACTGCCCACTGGATTGCCAAGGAAGAGCAGACATCAGTGCTCATCTTGAAGGCAGCCTTGATTGCTTTTCACCACATTCTGGGAAGCCATACTGGCAAATCTCTCAGTTCAATAACACTGCATCTCCTTGATTGTGCTGATATTGCAAAGAATGTTAGTGTTTAGCTGTACTATATGACACACACTGACTTTGATTAGCCTGGACACTTCACATTGGACAATGCAGCAAATAATCAAACATCAATGAAGGAGCTCTCCTACTTACTCAAGGAATGCCAGATTAATTATGATCCAATTGAAAACAGAATCCCCTGTTTTCTGCATGTGATCAACATATGCATGAAACATATCATTGACAACTACACCACTGTGGACTTTTCATGCATGGAGGACAAATGGGATGTTTGCAGTCTGTTACAGTTACTGTCACATGACCTGGTGTGAGCCCCCAGCTACCGACCTGCCCTCTGCTACCGCACAGCAATGATAGAACACAGGAACCATACCGAGCCCGGAAGGCTCAATGTAGAAGAAGATATGCACCTAGCTCAGAAAGCTAGTGACGAACCAGAATGACGGGCCGAAGGCCCTTGACGATGAAGAACTGGACCTTGGGTCCATGACGATGAAGATAGGCCAAGCTAGGCCTTATAACAAAATAGAAGATAAGCCGGAAGATGCCGGGCTTAGGTAAGTGTTCTGGAACGCTTACGAATAATGACTAGAACATTGGCGAACCTCGGAGAGCCAATGACGACGATGATACCATATGACGACATAGACCTAGAAGGTCTATTAATGGTTATCAAGATAGAAGGCAAGCCTCATGTACTGATAGAAGACTGCAGACTGCAGCGCAGCAGACAAGAAGGCCAACCTCGTGCTAGTTATCTCTGACTCGATAGATAAGCAGATTAGAACCCAGCTTAGAGCTGAGCTTAGATACGACAAAGTAGACTTATATTAAGTCACGACGCTAAAGTAGATGATCCTTACTTTAGTCTTACTCGGACCCGACCCTAGAACTAGTACTCCAATTCATACTTGGTTTACCAGACCTCTTCCGATCCGTACCTTCAGTAAGGGCTTGAGACCCCTTCTGCCTGTAACCTGTGATCATAGTCGACCACCGTCCACTTAGCAACCTCTGCTCTTCTGTAGAGGCGACCTCACTGACTTTGGCATACCAGACGTTGCTTGTTTGCAACTACTGTCAATTGAACCACCCGAGTTCGCACACGATGAAGTACTGTCGTAACACAGTCAGAATATCAACAAGAAGGAATATGTTGGCACTATCACCGGTAAAGCTCTCGAATGGGCCAGAAATGTTGTGTGCTCCATCCATGCATCAAACCAATGACATGGGAATTTTAGGGATACTATTGTGATAGGTAATGAAAAAGGATGGTTCCAAGGAAAAAAAGGTGAGCCCATAAAGCTCCCTACAGTCGAACTGCTACTTGATGAACCAACATGCTGGGATTCAGTTTATGTCATGCTTAATCATCTACAAAATCTACGTCAGGTGAGGCCTCGTCTCACTAAACATTTATCATAGACTAACAGTTACCCAGGCGGTTGATTTATTCTTTGAGTCTGCCAATCAATGCTCCATATACAACAAAAAGTTGAGTTCAATAGAATGGCATTTCCTGCAGGACTTCGAAGTAATTCTGGAGGTCAGTATCAATGTCTTCGCAACCTATGTTGTATCTAACTATGTAATGTCAGCCCCCACACAGAGCCCAGCAATCTATGTTGAGTGAGAGCACTCCTATGTTGAGCAGTGCGGTTCCAGCTTTTGAAAGGTTACTCAAGGATTGGAAGCAGTTGGCCAATGGAGCCCCTCACTGTGTGCCACTGATTGACATTGGTTTGACTTGGGTAGAGAAGTATGATGACTGGATGGCTTGCATGAATGCATATGCAGTTGTGATGTGTCAGTCCCTTGCATTTTCATATAAAAGTTGATGTCTTCTAATTGATTTTATAGTTGTTGATCCTATGTGCTGAATGTCATGGGCCACAGATCATTGGGATGAAAATTGAGTTAATTCAGCACCAGAATTCATTCTCAAACTGGTATGTCTATTTAACCAACAACAGCATGTACTCATATGTTGTGCAGATGCATGCCAAGAGAGCACAAAGGACCCCCAACATACCGGTTCCAACCCATCAAATCTCAAGACTACAGTCACACACGCTAGGCTCACATATCTATGGACTTCCTGAGAGGGATGTACTGCCAAATTGCCCTGATATTGTCCAGACAGTCGATCAGGAGTTTGGGGCTTACAGTACAGCTAATATCAGCCCCAAGGGAATGAATATACTTTCCTTCTGGCAGGTGAGAGTCTTGTTCTGTGTTAAATTACATCTTTCGTCATTGACTATGATGTTTTGACCAGATGTCTGAGGCAATGTTCCCAACAGTTTACACCATCACTATGGACTACCTCCTGATTCAGGCATCTACTATTCCCTGTGAGCGGGTGTTCTTGTCAAGCAGCAAAACATATATGAAAAAGCACAATTGCATCAGTCCAGTCCTCATGGAGGCACTGCAGATGGTGAAGTTCTCTGTAAAAAAGGTGCAACTAAATTTCACCAGAGGTTGGGCAGTGTTGTGATGGGCCATGGAAAGTGAGATGGTATCTGACAATGGCTCTGACGAGCTTTTGGCACCTGTCTCCAGTGGAACTACAGGTGATAATCATGTATATGATGCTGTTCTTAAAGCCATTGCAGAGCATGAGTGTGATGATATTGACGACCAGGTTGACATCTATGATATCTGACATCTCCTCTATCTTCATGGATTTTTATTTCATGTTTCTTACTTTTCGTTTACCATGACACATCTTACAATTCTTCTTGAGCTATGTTTTATCTGATCTCAATTGTCACTTTAAACACATCTGACAAGTCTCCTGGTCTAGGCTATCTGGATCTTCTTCAGTACTGTTTCTGGGTGAGAATATCACATCCTCAGAATGTATTGAGTTTGAGTCATGTTGACCAGAGATGCTGCTCGTCCATTGACAATGACAGGATGTTGGTTTGTACCAAGAATGGGTGAGTTTGCTTATCATTTGTTGAACTCCAGCCTTGCTGACCAAAGATACTGCTGACAGGACGTGAGCTTGAGGTAGATGATCAACATGTATGTGAGCCCATGAGTACACCACATTGATCTAGCCTAGGCTTTGTAGGCTGCACATGAAATCCATTTGACACTTCACTCAATGTATGTGTTTTTCATAGTAGCAGCAGGCCTGTGCGCTAGGACATAAATAAGTGTGTGTTTCTGTGTTAACATCCTTTTTTCACCTTATACTACCACCTTCTGACACCCAGCCCTGATTTTTAGTCACCCACCCACCTCCCTTTCTCTCTTGATACACCAGCATGATTTGGTTTGGTCTCATTTTATTTTATTGAGCATGAAGGTTCATCTCTGATCTACTGAATGATGAACTACATTTGACAATTTTGTTTCTTGCACCCCTCTCCACTCACTCAAATGTGATGTCCCCACTTGTGTGAACATTCACAGAAATAACTTACAAGCTCTTTGAGTGTCTTCCTTGTTCTGTGCTTGCAAGTCTGCAGTGCAGAATGACCCCTCTGTTGCAGTTCAATGTTGTAGGGGTGAGTCTGATGTTCTCTGTCCAGTAGCCCTGACTGATAAATCGATTATTTCTAGGCCCTTCCCACAGAATTATATCTTTTCATCTTCATGTATCTTCCAGTGGCTTGCTTGTGTGCTCTCTTTTTTCTCAACATTGGCACACCCTCACAACAGACCAAGTACTTTGGCATCATCTTTGCTATTTACACAGCTAGGAATGGTGCATGGACATTGCTGCACCCACTCCTTGGGATGGACTTGGTGATGCCTTCTCTGTTCCCCACCATGAAAGTGAAGCTTTCATGGTAAATCACTAATTTGACACTTCACTTAATGTATGTGATTTTTATTTACAATCAAATGCAAGCTGACATTCAGGCCAGATTTTCTACCATCACTAGAAACCTATATTCAATAGTATTTCGTCTTCATCCCTCTCTTTCACCTTCACCCTCCCGAACATGTACTTCCTTAATGACAAAGTGACTGACAAGGTGCAATGACAGTTACTATTTTTGTATTTGATACTCATTTTAGTGATATACAGGTCATCAAACTCAAACCCACATCTTACTCCAGATATCAGTTGAAGCATGTGGTACTTCATGGTATGTACCAATATGATGAAGCCATCGAGACAGTCAAAATCATGATCTCCAAGTTGGAAAATACTTCTGACACGCGAACCCAAAGTACACCTCAAATAGCACATCCTTCAAATATTACTGACTCCTTGTTCAGATTTGGGCCAAAAGCATGTTAGTCCATCCGAAGCAGAACATGCTATTGAATAGAGCATCAATGGTCCCCCTTGCTGGCTGTATTGTCTTGTGCATGTGTCCCCACAAATAGCTCAATGTGCAAGTGCATTTTTACTGATAGATTTTTCATACAGCACAAGTTCTGCATACTTCTGCAATGACTATTCCTTCCACACTTTGAAACCTGACCTCTCCATACGTCTGCAACACTCATTCACTCCCACACTTTCCAACCCAACCTCTTCAACACTGCATGCCACCAGTTCTTCATTGGCTGTTTCTGGACTGATCTCTTGCTTTGCTGTCCTTATCCTCTTCAACTTCACCCACTCTGCCTCTATCTTATGAGCATGATCAATGCTGCAGTACAACTAATGTTTTTTTTCAACTTAGCTTTCTGTACACCAGATCCAATCACTTACATTTCTTTGAGGATTCATCATGAATCGCAATTCTCAGTATCAAATTCGATGTGCGTTCAATGATTTTGGAGATGTGCATTCAATGATTTTGGAGTAGTGTTGGCACTTGGGCATCAAATCCAATCGCTACAGCCTACAGCACATTTCCTTTTTCAGTGTTTGATTCAAATTTTTAATCTATTCTACACAACAAGGTAAGTGTCAGTTTCTATTTCTTCAATAATTTCCCCAATACCTGCACACAGGTTGCGATTGACTTCAAACCAGAGGGCAAGTACTCAACAAGTGCTTCAAAACTCATCGCGCCATTGGTGGTGGTCTCAATGATGAGGTGGGTCACATGCAAACTCATTCACTAATCTCCAAGAATTCACTGCCTCTGGAGGTCTTGTTGGATCTGAAGTCTGCTTCCTCATCCTTGAATGGTTTTGAAGTATGCATCTTTCTAGAAAAAAAAGCCTAGTACTGACAATTGATGATTTTCTTCCAATCCAGAATCAAATGTGTGCATTTTGAAATCATACATCACAAACTGTATCTAACTCACTTTCCACAGCCTGAAGTCCCACTGAGCCCTCACAATGTCATCTAAAGATGCACTTGGTGTTCATGTATCTTTATTTTCTCAGGCCTTGATTCAGTCACTTTCTGATGCATTATCATACTTGCTAATGTATCACTTACCCTCCACCATGGCTAACCACGGCAATTCATTTGCTTCAAGAACAATACTTTGAAGCAATCCTACATTGAGCTCCCCACATACTATATTAGAGGGTGAAATGTTTGGATTGCCCCAGCAAGGTTTGTCCACATCACTAGACTTGGACCAATGCAGACTTATTTGGCTTGCAGTTATATAACTCTGGGCCTGGGGATACAGTGCAGAACTATGAAGTCCATCTCAGAAACTGACAACATCGCTTATGGGTGAACTTCTGCCTAATGCAGGTGCCAGCATCATAACAGACGATTTGCATTGTATTGGCTGCCTTGCACTATTTTAGTATTTTTCTTTGTGCCATCTGTTGTGCTCATCTGCTATCTGTATAACAAAATCGCCATGTCCACATAATATTTGGCACCCCTTTAGCGATATCAACTCAGATGTTTCTGTACTGACACTGTTTCTACCACTACTTGGTATCTGTAAGCCTGGTGGCTTATGTACACCTGCATATGGTTCATTGCATTGTAAACACCTCTTTTCCCTTAGCTTGTACCTTACTGTCATCATTCCCCAATTCAGAACATGGTTCTGTTCTGTTTTGTGTGTCTCGTCAGTGTTTCTCGTTGTTGGCCACAACTTGGTTTCACTTTTTTTAAAACTTCAACCACTGTTCCCTTTCTCCTGCTGTTGTCTGCACTGGATCATTCTTGCAAACAGAAGCTTTACACTACTGAATCTAGTTTGTGTGTTCTACGCTCTGCCTCTCACTCACCAAGCAGAGACAATCTGCCTGTCCCTGTCACCACTGCAAGGAAGCATGATCCCCCTCCACATCTCATGGCACATCTGCCTTCTCATCATCCAACCTCATCGTTTCTGCCTTGCATGCCCACCTTGCCCATGCCATCTTCTAATTTTGGCACACCCCCAGTCAAGGATCCAGCTGCAATTTCTCAACCTGTACCATCACCTATGCTCTCAGTACCCTCGCATTCTTCTAACATGACGAAACTTGACATCCCCGCTTCTTACTGTCTTTACAGCACTAAGATGCAACAGCTTGTACCAAGGACACAAATGTATTGTACATGAATGCAGCCTTAGATAAATTGTGGGCTTGGAGATGTGCAAATTTATATATATTATATTATATTATATTATATTATATATATTCTGATTAAATTTGGCTTGAGCTGGCTTAAAGCCTGTAAATATAGCTTCATTGGCTGGACCAGGCCATGTATTACATAATGTATAACTACATACATGGCTTGGCTAACTATGATTCCAGCTCCAGCTAAAGCCAGACACCTATCTGACATATAGATACATTTCCTGTGCATATAACATTTACACAGCCTATCCAGTATTCCTCATTTCCGTTACCTCGGCTATATCTATTACCGGTATGCTTACTGATCCATTAACCTATGTTCATTTCTGACTCGCATCTGTTAACTTTGCTTATGCTTCATACATAGCCTTGGACATTTGCTTACTGATCTTTCCAGTAGTCACTTAGTATATAAACTCTTGTATATGTTCTGTAGTTCCTCAGTCTGAATATCATATTAGTCCTCACACTAGATCTCACACTAAGTCCTCATATCAGTTCTAGTCTTCCAACTTAGTCAATATCCATCTCAGGCCTAGGGAGGAATTTTTGATCCTCTGATCCTCCACTATCCACCCATCCGATCCTCTGAAGTTTCCGGAAGTCTATCCGGATCTTTCCTGTAGTCCTCTGGACCTATTCTGTTTCAGACTTTGTCCTTGCAGCCTTCCCTCTGTTTGCTTCTACTTGGGACTTGTCCTAAGTAGCCATTACATGTATCTGCATTAGGATGCAACCTCCTTGTAATTTCCAGAAGTTCCTCCAGAACTTTCCCACACTCATCTGGAAGTTACTTGCACCCATCCAGAAAGTCCTTCCAAAGTTTCCCGCACCTTCAGATGTCCTTTGGACATCTTCGGATGCCTTTGGACTTTCTTTGGACACCAATCTGAAATTAAGGGCACATACTTTGGTAAGGGGCGCAGCGCACGAGCTGAAGCCAAGCCCCTCAGAATCAGTCCTACCCTTTGTGCATGGTCTTAACATGACTAAAGATTGCAGGTCTTAAGCGAAGAAAGTTCAGGTGAAAACCTAGTAAGATTCAAGTGACGTTCTAAGTAGTAGTACATGTGCTTAAATAGAGGAGAATGCATGCACAGACCAAGACTATGGTGGGATAATCGTACAGTTTTGAGATAGAAAAGGAAAGCAGGGTATAAGCGGAACAAGTTAAGAAGTAAAAGTAAAAGTAAGCATAAAAGTAGGAGTGATTGTAACATTACCCCCTTACTAAGCATGAAGACACTGGCTTCACTCAGGTATGTTCTTGTAATAGATAGGATTGTCAGAATAGTCCAAGTCGTCAAAACCTTCTTTCATCTGCTCAGCGCAGTAGAGTGCCTCTTCTTCTTGGCATTGGGTGGTGTATGCTTCATCTTTAGCATTCTCCCAGAGTGCAAGTTCTTGGTAGAACCCATTATCCTTCCAAGTCAGTGAAGTGGGCATTTCACCCATATACTAAGGGCAATAAAATGAAAGATGACCAGGAGATAATTCTCTACAAACCTAGCAGTAATATTCTGGGCAATGAACCTGCCAATGCCTGAGCATCTTGCAATACCTGCAGACCTGGTTCTTGTCTGGGTTGGAGGAAGTGGCATGTAAGGGTGACAGGCTGGGCTTGGGACTAAGCACCTCATCTGTGCTGGTGGCTTGTTTCTTTCCTTTCCCTTTGTGGGATTGCCCATGTACTCTCTTTTGTAGAGGAGTAGGCTCAGTTCATTGTATAGGGTGTACATAGGTGACATCTTGTCACTCTGCCTCTGTGATTAGCTCAGCTGGAGTAGACAGTTGGGTTTGCCCCAATGCTTGTACAGGTATAATTCCATCCTGGAAAGTGTGCATGGATAACAAATTTGGGATAGTGAGTGGTGGATGTAAATGGAGTGTGGCCAGAGTGTTGGCTAGGTCTTGCACTTCGTAATGAGAAAGATACTGGTTATTGGGATTGGTGGTAATTTCATCAAGGGTAGTGGAAAATGCAGAATAAAGGTGTGGGGGATGATCAATTGTTTCTACAGCAGTATTGGGTGGTGGTGTTGGTAAGGCAGGTGTTTCCTGGGTTCTTTCCTCTCTTAGAGATGCAATCATTGTCTCTGTTGCCTGGGTGAGATGGTTAACTGCAACCAATAACTTGTCAGGAATATGAGGGTTAGAGACAGGTACTGCATCCTGGTAAGATGGGGGAGGGGCTCCACTCATTGAGTTGATGAGGGATGGAGAAGGCAGGTGAGCCACCCCTGCTGTCTATTTAGTGATGATGTGGATGACTGTCCTAATATCATCTTTAACTCCATCAGGCACAAGACAAAGAGAAAAGTTGCATATGCACCTCTATAGGTGCATAATGCTGTGATGAATCATGTCGTCCTTAATGACATGGGCGAGTCATTCAATGAGCTTGGTGGCTCAGATGATGTTAATGAGGAGGTTGACAGAATACACATTTTGTTCAAACAAGACTCTGGTGAGTTTGATAGCATGCTGGAGGCAGAGGATTGCTGCCTCAATGAGGGTGAGGTCTTCTGCATGGATGACGAAGGCTTCATAGCAGTCATTATCTGTGGTGAGGTTGGTGGTATCAAAGGCAGATTCATAGGGAAGTGTGTAAGACATAGGAAAGGGCATTCTGGTTGAAGAGTTTGGATTTGAGTGATAATGATATCATTGAGGTACTGAGTAATCTCAAAGTGCATTTCTGGTCTTATAGGCTCTGAGGGTCTCCTCAGCATTCTCCAGGTTCTTTTCGGGAATCTACTCATTGCTGGCAGAAGAGTACTCTTTCCGAGATACCAGATATCATTGACACTTCCCAGCCCCTTTATGCACGAGAATTGCTTCTATTTTATATTCTTCTTCTTCTTCCAGGATGTCAGGCAATGGTTCAGGGAAGTTTGGGCCATGGACATCATTTTTGCAATAGGATGATAGCTGCAAAGTGTGGAATATGGGGTGGATCTTCCATTGTGATGGTAGTTGAAGCATGAATGTGATGGGGGAGAGTACAGCTGTGATAGGGAATGGACCATATCTTTTTGGTGCCAATTTTCATGACAGGAGCTCTAGTCTTAGGTTGGCAGCAGATAACCATACCTTATCTCCAACTTTCCATGGTCGATACTTCTGCCCAAAAGATCTTTCTGCCATTCGTTGCATAGCAATGTTATGACAGGCAACAGCTTCTTCTCTTATCTTCTGAAGAGTTCTTACCCATTCTTCTGCAGCTGGTACATCCGATTCAGGGAGGATGTGTGGGAGAGCCTTCAGCTTGTATCCCATCATGATAAAGAAGGAAGAAGCGTCCTTCACAGAATGTTTCCTGTGGTTGTGAATGAATTCCATCATGGGGAGATGTTCTACCCATTCTGAAGGATTGTTCTGACAGTACATTTAAAGATAGGTTTCCAGTTCCTGGTTTAATCATTCAGTTTGCCCATCGGTTTGGGAATGATATGTGGTGGATGGTGCTAGGGAGTAATTCAAGAGCCATGCTAATTTGATGGAGAACCTGGATAGAAATTGGGGTCCTCAGTCAGAGATTACTTTGTCATAGAGACTGAAACATTCAAAAATGTGCTTTAGGAAAAGTTTCACTACTCCTTCAGATGAAATAGATTTGTGACAGGGAGTGATGATTACCCCCTTACTGAGCCCATGATCAACCACGACCATGATGCTGTCGAAGCCAGAAGATAACGGCAAATCAGTGATCAAATTGACTGAGAGTTGAGCAAAAGGCCTCATGGCAGTGGTGCCAATGGGGTGCAATGGAGGGGAAACAGGGTGCATATCCACCTTCATTTGTTGACAAACTGCACAACCATCAACATATTGCCTAATATAGGCTCCCATACCAGGCCACCAAGCTTCCCACTTGACCAATTCTTCCATCTTAAAGTGGCTGGGGTAACCCACTGTAGGGTGATTATGATGCTTCTGCAAGATGCACTGCTGGCTATGAGGAGGGATCTAGGCATGATCCTTGTAGAACAAAACACCATTGGAGATACTCCAATCACTCAAAGATGATTTCATAGGGTGGAAGACAGAGACCGTTCAAAGCATCTTGTGTGGAGAAGAAGAGTGGGTCGTTGAGGGGGGTTGCTGTTGCGATGGCTGCATGTAAGTTGTCATCAATAAGGTGGACAAACATGGAGTCCAGAAGAAGAATGGTATTGAGATTGTCTTCTGATCCATCATCATGATCAGGATGTCATGATAGCGCATCAGGGGCAACCAGTTTTGATCCAGGTACATGATGAAGCTCTAGGTCAAAGGAAGTTAGGAGTAGCTGCCATTGGGCTTGCCACCTAGACAACTGCTCTGCTTTCCTAAAATAGAGTAGGTTCATATGGTTGGTGAATACAACAACCAGTTGTGGATGTCCTTCTAAATAATGCCTCCATTGAGAAAGAGCACGGATAATTGCTAGTAGTTTGCGATCATGGATGGGATAATTCCGTTCAGTGGGAGCAAATGACTGTGACAAATAAGTGCATGGATGGTAGACTCCATTATCATAAGTCTGCAATAATACTCCTCTGGATGCAACTAAGGATGTATCGGTGGCAATTGCAAATTGTCGACGAGGATCAGGGTTCCTAAGGATGGGATGCATGGTGAAGCATTCTTTTAGCTTGTCAAAGGTTTGTTGGCATAGAGATGTTCATTGAAATTGCATGTCTTTCTTAGTCAGATCAATGAGGGGTTGCGCTATGTCTGAATAGTGAGAGATGAAGGTTTGGTAGAAGTTACAAAATCCAAGAAAGGATCAGACATCCCTGACTGTTTTTGGAATGGGCCATTCTTTAATTCTGGTGGTCTTTCCTTTGTCCATCTCCATGCTTCCTGGTTTAATGACCATCCCAAGGTACTCCACTTCTTCTGAGTCAAATGTGCATTTTTCTGGTTTTACAAATAGCTTCTCCTTCTGTAATTTGTCCAGTATAACACAAGTCCATTGTTGGTGTTCTTTGACTGTGTTGGAGAAGATAAGCATGTCATCCATATAGATGATGAGCCAGCCTTTGTTCAGCTCAGCATGGAACATGTCATCCATGTAGGCTTGGAAAGTGGCGGGCAAATTACACAGTCCAAAGAACATGACCATTGGCTCGAAAAGCCCTTCTTCAGTAATAAATGCTGCTTTCCATCTATCATCTGGGTGAATTCGAATGTTGTTATAGCCAGATCATATATCTATTTTTGTGAAGAGTTTAGTGCTGAATAACCATTCAACTAGCAAAGATGGGAGTGGCAGGGGATATGCGTTCTTTATGGTCTGATTGTTCAAGAAGCAATAATCCTGGCATGGTCTAAGTTCTCCACTCTTCTTTCCTACAAAGAAGAATCCACTTGCTTGTGGGGATTTAGATTTCATGATAAATCCTTTAGCAAGGTTTTCTTTGATAAATTTTTTTACTGTGATTTGTTTGTTGTGGGAGAGAGGGTAGATTTTCGATGTTTTTGGGGTAAAACAAATTTTTGTTTCAATCCAATGATCGATGCCTGGTCTTTCTGGGGGAAGTTCTTTAAGACCATCCTTGGAAAATATGTCCGCAAAGTCATGGAGATAGGCCAGTACCAATTCTTCAAAAGTTTTCTTTTTCTTTCCCTTT
This sequence comes from Suillus hirtellus, assembly GCA_016695485.1. NCBI lineage: Eukaryota > Fungi > Basidiomycota > Agaricomycetes > Boletales > Suillaceae > Suillus > Suillus hirtellus. Next base: position 30,640 of record MU172425.1, on the reverse strand, counting down.
TCTTCTGATGTGAATTCTTGTGCCTTATTGCTGAATTTGGGCGCTTCACCGATCTGCCTCAAATATTCTCTGTTATCAGTAAGTTCTGTTAGAGATGCCAGCAATGTAGTCCAGACATCTTCCTTCGTGTTGAAACTTTTGATGAAGGTTTTCTGGGGATGAGTCATTTGCTTGATGTAGCTCTCTATTTCAAGAGACTTTTCTGTTGCAGGAAGAACAAGTGTCTGTTTCATCCAGTTGGTGGCAGGATTCATAGCCTGAAGCCGGGGAATTCCCAGAAGAATCTGGTCCTTTGTTCCTAGCTTCATGATGTTGAATTTCCCTACCATCATTCATTGATCAATTTTGACAATAAGGGTGCAATATTGTTCCACCAGTCCACTACTGAAGTAGCTCCCATCAGCCATTCTGATATAGAAGGGTTCCTTGAGCTTCTTGGTTCTAATGTTGTGCCTGTTTATGAAGTCCTTGGAGATGTAGGTTCTGGCTGCTCTGGAGTCAATTACTGCATTGGTCTCGACATTCTTCTGGTGTGTTTGTGATACAAGGGTTATGGGGACTTGAAATTCTTTTCTCTCGCCAATTACTCGAATTACATAGACATGCTCTTCTGGAGATACTACCGTCGGTATAGATCTCCTGTTTAACAATTCTCATCAATCCTTCTCACTTCCTCTTCTTCTACTTTCCTGACCATTGGAAACGGTGCCTTTTTCTTCTGGGGGCATTCCCTAGCCCTATGTCCTGTTTGATGACAGTTGAAATACTTTCTGGCCCTCATGTATTCTTGTTTGGTTTTGTTGGTGAGCCAATCAATCACCATGGCATCTTTGTCCCTTGTAGGAATGTATCATGAATTTCTGAACCTGTTCTTTTTCTGGTGCTGGTGTGGGGAGAATCTGGCTATGTGAGAGAGCAACCTTGCATAGCAATTGTCCATATCGACAACTGCAGCTATGTAGTCATCGAGGTTCTTCGGCACTCCCCCTGCATTGAATATCTTGGTGAGGAGTCCAGTGTTGAGACCATTTTTGAAATGATAGATTTTCATATGTTCTTCCTTGATCTTTGCTAGTGCTAGCAGTTGTTGGAAGTCTGCAATGTATGTCTGAAGGTCTCCTTGTCCTTGTTTTAACTTGATAAGTTGTGCGAGAGCAGTTCCTGTAGGATCAACTGGCCCGAATGCTTTGTTGAAGCTATCAGTAAAATCCTTTAGGCTTCCATACCCTTTCTTTTGTCCAGATGAGTCTACAAATTGTGCATCTGCCAAGAATTCCTCTTTCCAAGTTCTTGTGTTTCCTTCGTTCATAAACAAGGTGATACAAATCACTTTCTGTCTGTCTGTCTTGTAGATCTCTTCGTTGATATCCATGTATGCATGGCAGGAGAGAAGGAACGATCTGGACTTATTTCAGTCACCATCAAATATTGGTGGGTGGTTGATCTTGTATTCTGTTGCTTTGGAGGAGGACATGTTCAGAGGTGGAATAGCAGTTCCAAGGTTCAGGGCTTGGAATCTTGGAGTGAGTGACATCAGTTTGCTTTTCTTCTTTCTGGTTGTTCTACACTAGCTGTCTTGCTTAGTCAGAGGTTCTGGATGGGTATAGATATACACATCGTTTTGTCACTTGAATCTTTTGTTATGAACTAGGATAGTTCTAACAACAAGGGCTTGACAGAGCTTTCAGGTTGTTGAGTTTCATAAAGCCCTTCAAATAAGAAGGGGTTCTTAGACTTAACTGAAGGAGTGCTTCAATTAGGAGATCAGTTTCAGATGACTTAAGATTGCAGGTCTTAAGTGAAGGAAGTTCAGGTGAAGACCTAGTAAGATTCAAGTGACATTCTAAGTAGTAGTACATGTGCTTAAATAGAGGAGAATGTGTGCACAGACCAAGACTATGGTGGGATAATCATACAGTTTTGAGATAGAAAAGGAAAGCAGGATATAAGCAGAACAAGTCAAGAAGTAAAAGTAGAAGTAAGCATAAAAGTAGGAGCGATTGTAACACTTGTGAAGGTGTAGATATTGAAATAATTAGGTAGCACATGAACTAAGAAGGCTCAAGTGGCAGTGAGAAGTTGGCAAGTGTTTGGAGAATGTTTGAAAGCTGGAGATACATAAGGGTCGAGACTGGAGATTGTGGGAAATGGCAGAGGTGGGTACAAACATCATTCTTTTGCTATGTACTAGAAAGAGTTTAACAGGCAGGCCATGTGTATCAAAGTGACATACCTCAGTCTATTGATGCTGGAAGCATAAGCCAGAACTGTCTTGAAGTGTCTTCATGCAGAGGAACATGTCTGTGTCAATGGTATCTATAATGAAGTAATCATTGACTGCTTCAGGGTCACTAGCAAGTGCAGCACCACGAATGATGGAGTTGATAAAGACAAATCCAGAAAATGACCAAGGTTTTGCTCACACTTTCCAGAGCCCCAAATCTAAGTCTTGTCTGTGGCAAACACCAATACCAATGTCATAAGGGTGGATAAGGGCAATAGAACATTGTAAAGATATGTCCAACAATGCTTGATACTATTTGAAGTAAGTGTCAAGCAATATAATACTGTTGTAGTGGTCATGCACAGTCTAGTCTGCTATACTTGTAGGACAAGTGCATTCAACCTGAGGGGTTTGCTATTGGAATAGGGTTTATTGTCAGTAAGTCCAATGCCAAAGTGTTGGCCAATGTTTTCAGGTTTGGCAGGTCTAGCAGGTTTCAGGTGAGGATTCAGCAGGTTTGTGTCAGGTTAGAAAGGGATCATTGGGTATAGCAAGTGGTATGTGGATTATTAAAAATGACAGGTGTTTCAGATAGAAAGAGTGGTAATATTTGCAATGGTCAACTAAGAACTATGGAGTATTGGGTTTGACCACAAAGTGTCAGGAAATGGCTCCCTACTACTTGGATGATAAAAATACTATGTGGAAACCAATATATATATAAGTACGTAGAAATCTGCAATCCTATAGGCAAAAGTAGCAGCTGAAGAATTTCGGGTCCAATGTACATGTAAATAAACATGAGGCGCTATGGACTATGGGAAAAATGTAATAGCACTGGCTACAATGTGAGTAATGTGTGAAATAATCAACTATGCACCTAGTGTGGCTAGCTGAGAAGACAAGACATGGATAGGACAAGAACGCAGGAAAAACACTGGGTCTGATGCGGACAATGTGTCAGGTCCACACGTCAAAGTGTCAGATTTGACGGGTATGGATCAGGTTGCATTGGGAAGTGATTATCGTGTGGTGGACATTTGATGTGATGCATGAAATGGCTGAATACAAGCCTAATGTGAGCTCAAGTGCTATAACATTCAGTCCCCCCAACTTTGCAGTGGAACATGTAGATGAGACATGCAAAAAATGGCTGGTGTTCAGTCTTTATCATGACACAGTCATATCTTGGTGACCTGAAGAATTCTGGATTACATCAAAGGAGTTCTCATTGCAGATGCCAGTCAACCATTTACTCATAATTCATCCAGAGGTTTTGGAATTCCATGATCTGGCAAACCACGTTATATCATTAGTATTATGGGCGATAAAATGTGCTACATGCATACCTGGTCACAGGCTTGAAATCTCATGCGTGTCTTGTTCAGTAAGGCAATTGCATTGTTCAGCAGCGAGTCATTGAGAAATTGGTTCAACTTGATTTGGAAACCAAAAAATGCCCTGTCTGTGGCATGTGATTGCTCGATGGCTGCAAAGGAGATGTCACCCTGCCTCGTGCCCAACTGCACACATGCCACTGCATTAACAACACCTTCAAGATTCTCAGTTGCATCAGGCTCTATAGTAGCTTTCAAGTTGTTGGTATATGCATCTAGGTCATTGATCTCATCACAGATAGAAAGCAATGTAAGCAGCCAATAGTCATAGTGGAGGATCTAGTATGGATCGAAATCAGTGAATCCAGCCATATGACATAGAAACCTCATTGTGCATACCTGGGGAGTAACATCTTTGAAATTTGTCTACTGGTGGTAGATAGCCCTGAATGAGCCATGCATTTTTTCATTGGGCTTTGTGTTGTAATTGCATGTGACACCTTTTGTGATGATATCATCAAACAAATGCATGAGCAAATGCTTTTTTGGAAAATTCCAATTCTTGTTGGTTTTAGGGTATGATTTTTTGATATATAGCTACCATATTGTCAAAATTGTCAGTTACTGGAAGTACTGCATGACACATGAAATTGAACCTACATCCATAAGCATTGAGAATTGAGACAAAGCATCTCTTCCAGCTGCAATGGTATCCTCAGTGTGTACTTCTAGTGCAGCATAGATGTCAAGGTTAACATAGTAACATATGCATCATAGAAGTAGATAACTGAGTTCACTATTAGTTTGGCTGAGGACACTTTGCACTACAATGATGATCATCTGGCAAAACAGTGTCAGTAAGGTAGATGACTTGCAAATCCAATGAACGTCACATGATTAGCATTACAGAATCGTGACAAAATTGAAAAAAAACAACAACTAATTAATGACACAGTGAAACAACAAACACCTACGCTTGTCGATGTAGAATATAGTAATGCACCATCGAGTGTTTTCAAAATTATTGTAAGTTGTGAGATGAAAAAGAAATGAAGTTTTTGGTGTTCTGAATAGGCCTCCAGAGCATAAAATGAAAGTCCGAAAGCAATGCCATGTTGCCACACATGCCATCCCATCCTCGATATGGGCGGCCACAAAACCAAAGGTCAAAAATGCTGGAGCGAAAACCTTGCGGCATGGAGAGCATCAAAAAGAGCTAGAACCAGTGGGTCAGACATAGAAAAGAATGAAAATGTTGTGAGTGACTCAACTTCGGTGTTAGGATTAGAGTCTTATGGTGTTGCAAAGCACATAGCCATGTCCTCCGAGTCCACAATTGCAACCTGGTACAGAGAACCACTCACAATGGGCCCTCCACTCACACCACGGACAAAAACTCATCTCCAATGTGAAGCAGCTGCATTCTTTGAGCCAGTGGTTGTCAGTAGTAGCAAGACAACTGTAATGTCAATGTTGGGAGCCTCTCGATACTCCAGCAAATACTCTGTGACATGTGAGGAGGTCGAGGATGAAGATGATATCATTGCTATTTGAGGAGTGCACTGGTGTGAACAGAAGCAGCCCAATACTTCTTTGATTCTCAAAGAAATCTTGGAACAAGATGAAATGTGTCATAATGGTGATGAAGAAGCGCTACCAAAATGTGACAATGATGAAATGGACGCCGAGAGCGAGGATGATGAGGATGTGAATGAAATCAAAGTTGATGCTGCCACTGGAGAGACATCAGCGTGCGACTACAGCTTCAAGCTGAGAGTTCCACCTAGTGTTAATGATGCTCGCAAAGCTTTGCAGGACTTACAGAGTCTGTTGAAACCTCCCCACAACAAAACCCTTGCTGGTAGTGCCATTCTCTCTCCTGTTCTGAAGGAGAGGCTAACACAAGTTAAAAACTTCCTTTGGTTATACACTGATACTCATGATGATGGAACGACATGCCCTGAAAACCCAGTTGGTGGTCATTGGAGCCAGGCAGCAGATCGAGCTGCACGAAACACAGGAAAAGCTCAAGGGGTCCATCTTTCACGGTGCCTTCAAAGCTGGGCAAAGGCATATATTGAGGATCGGACAGCACTTCCTCACTGTAAACAGCTGCAGAAGTACTCACATGTCGATGATGAAGATTTCGCTGCAGAGTTAAAACTACACCTTCAGAGCATTGGGAAATATGTTCGTGCACAGGATTTGGTTGATTATCTGAGCCTTCCTGAGAACCAGGCCCGGCTTGGCATGTCCAAGCCAATTTGCTTGAGGACAGCTCAGCAGTGGATGACGAGGATGGGTTATCGGTGGATGAAGGAGCCTCATGGTCAATATTCTGATGGTCATGAGCAAGAGGATGTAGTGCGTTATCACCAAGATATTTTTATTCCTGCATGGGCGCATCATCAAGCACATGCATGCAAATGGAAACAAGATGACCTCACTGTCGAAGATATCAGCACATACTCAGATCCTTTTGGCCACCGTGTAGTCATCTGGTTTCATGATGAATCCACTTTCTATGCAAATGATCGGAGGAGAAACCGTTGGGTCCATAAGATGGAGAGTGCTGTCCCACAGCCAAAAGGTGAAGGTGCCTCATTAATGGTTGCAGATTTCACGTCTGCTGATTATGGTTGGTTGCGTTCGAAGGATGGCCGGGAGAGTGCGCGAGTCTTGTTTAGAGTGGGAAAGGCACAAGATGGATATTTCACCAATGAAAATATTGTGGCACATGCTGCCAAGGCTATGGAGATCCTGGAAAAGAATTATCCCGACGAACATCATGTCCTTGTGTTCGACAATGCAACCACTCACCTGAAACATGCAGATGATGCATTATCTGCACGAAAAATGCCAAAATGTACATCGGCAACATGGGGTGTATCTATCACCAAGAAAGACGATGATGGGAGACCTGTGATTGGCACGAATGGCAAACCAGTCAAAGAAAAAATATGGATGAAGGATGCATGGCTGCTGAATGGAGATGTACAGCCTCTCTACTTCCCAGATGGACACGACAAGGCCAGTTACTTCAAGGGGATGGCCCAGATCCTGGTTGAACGTGGTTACACAAATGCACCTAATCTCCCTGCTGAGTGTCAAGAATTCAAATGTCCTGGTGGAAAATCAGACTGCTGCTGCTGGCGGCTGATGTATACTCAGGCTGATTTTGCAAATGTGGAATCTAATCTTGAGGCCACATGTCATGCACGAGGATTTGATGTGATCTTCCTGCCGAAGTATCACTGTGAACTGAATTTTATAGAGCAATGTTGGGGATTTGCAAAACGCCTGTATCGGAAAAAGGATCGATCTTCATCAGAGGCCATTCTTGAGTGCAATGTCATTGAGTCATTAGATTCAGTTCCACTCTTGTCAATGCGGCGGTAAGTGCTTATTTACATAATCTTATTTTCAATCCAGACTTACATTTGGGTATAGTTTCTCAGTCCGATCTTTGAGATTTATTGATGCATATGCGAAGGGCCTTAATGGGACGCAGGCAGCATGGGCAATCAAAAAATATTGTGGGCACTGTATGCTTCCAGAGAGCATCATGAAGGAGTTCGATGATTTTCACCCCTCTGACTCTATGACATCTATCTGACAGATACTAATTGTATTACTTACTACATAGTCCTTAATACTCAACTAGCACTTGCCACTTGCACATAATGTCATCTACAATGTTTGGCACATTTGGCACACTTGGCACATTCAGCAAGAGGTTATCTGCACAGTGTCACAACATAGTCACATCATGTGATGTTCGTTGGATTTGCAAGTCATCTACCTTATCACAAAACACAATTTAAATTGAAAAACCTTTGATATGTCTTCATGTGTTGAGGCGTCATTGAAATCAATCCCCACCACATGTAAGAAGTGCTCAAGGTTGTGCCACCTTGGCAGAGCATCAAAACTAAGATGAAGTCAGTTTTACCTCAAAACTATCTATGGTAGAAAGACAAACTTCATATCAATCTTGACAGCTGCTTCTTGCCCCAAATCTTCAAGCCAAAACTGGAGCTCTGATCATAAATGATCACCCCACATACCACTATTATTGGTATGCAAACAGTTGAATGAAAGTGCTCAGTGGACATCACAGTAAGAAACCTTCCCAAAACAATTCTGTGAAGCTAGAAATAAATTTGTGTTAAGCCTGGACCAGTAAAGACCATACCTCAATGTCATGCAGCAAGTATGCCTTAAGTTGTTGCTCCTTTTCCTTCTGTGTCAATGTTGATCTTGTGGCATTGAGAATATCAAGAGACTCAGTACTTGTGCATAATGGATGTGCATCTGATAATACCAATTGCTGGTCTTGAGGAACCAAATAAACTGGACATGGTGTGAAGAATTGATTAGTAACCCAGTAGCAAATAAGCTAGAGCACTAATATAATCCAACTGAGTGTGGGTGTGCTATATTGACCCAAGAGGATTGCTATGAAGCACTTCCTTCAAATATAATGTGAAGGGAATAGATGTAGAACATGGGAGAATGAATGCAATTTAAGGAAAGCAAAGCCAACAATGAGAGTAAGGGCGAGAATGTGAACCTGATGAAGGTGTGATGAGAACTGAGCAAGAATGAGAGGTTTCTAGGTAAGGTGTGGTTCTGCAAGTAGCAGCTAGGTATGGACAAGGTTATGATTGAAGTATAACTAGGTATAGAATGCTAAGTCTGAACCCATGTACTGTATGGATTCATGCAGAGGCTAGGTAAGAAACTTAGATGTGCATTCAGTGAGCAGTTGAGAATGCGCAGGTTCAAGTAAATGAGAACAAGGCTTGTTGTTAAGACCATGCACAAAGGGTAGGACTGATTCTGAGGGGCTCGTGCGCTGCGCCCCTTACCCGAGTATGTGCCCTTAATTTCAGATTGGTGTCCAAAGAAAGTCCGAAGGTATCTGAAGATGTCTGAAGATGTCCGAAGGACATCCGAAGGCATGGGAAACTTCGGAAGGACTTTCCGGACAGGTGCAAGTAACTTCCGGATGAGTGCAGGAAAGTTCCAGAGGAACTTCCGGAAATTACAATGAGGTTGCGTCCTAATACAGATACGTATAATGGCTACTTGGGACTTGTCCCAAGTAGAAGCAAACAGAGGGAAGGCTGCAAGGACAAAGTCCAAAGCAGAATAGGTCCGGAGGACCGCAGGAAAGATCCGGATAGACTTCCGGAAACTTCAGAGGATTGGATGGGTGGATGAGCAGAGGAGCGGAGGATCGGAACTCTGGCCTAGGGAATTCCTCCCTAGGCCTGAGATGGATACTGACTAAGTTAAAGGACTAGACTTGATATGAAGACTTAGAGTGAGATCTAGTGCGAGGACTAATATGATATTCAGACTGAGGTACTACAAGACATGTACAAGAGTTTATATACTAAGTGACTACTGGAAAGATCAATAAGCAAAGGTCTGGGGCTATGTATGAAGCATATGCAAAGTTAACAAATGTGAGTCGGAAATGAACATAGGTTAATGGATCAGTAAGCATACCGGTAATAGATATAGCTGAGACAACGGAAAGAAGGAAATACTGGATAGGCTGTGTAAACATTATATGCACAGGAAATGTATCTATACATCAGATAGGATTGGATCGGACCGGATCGGATGTGGTCCAGATGAGATGCGTGGATATGCGAGATATATTATTAGGGTGATAGGAAAAGGATGAATGATGCAGGCTAGCTGCGAAGGGAATAGGATGTGGATGTAGATGTGGATGTGGATGTGCAGATGTGGATGTGCAGAGGTGCAGGGATCTGGATGGACTGGAGACATGGATAGGACATCCGAAGGTCCGGATGAGGCGTGGGAATATCATCGGATGTGGGTCTGGAATGCGGGATATGACACTTGTCAATTGATCAAGGATACTAGAAACATCTAAGTGACTTTGCAAAACCAAAGGGATAGTGACCAAGTGGAGGGAGGTACTTTACTGTATGTAATGCATGAGATTATATCCTACTGCATGTGCATCTGGAACCCATAGGTGAGACTTGTAGTGATGAAATGAGGCAGATGAGTAATATGTAATGTAAATGCATGTGGAGCAAAACAATGCAGATACATGTAATAAGCCATACTACACTATTTGTTATGGACTCAGATAGTTCTTCCGTACAGTTCCAATAAAGGAAGATCAAATGTATGGTGTCAAAAGGGAGCTTTGACAAGAGATAGAACTCTGTCAAAGTGATCGGGTAGTGGCTAGTCTTCTCATGAGAAGCTAGATCAGATAGGATCCCTTGGTCCTAAGAGAGTATCAAGGAGAACTAAGTAGATTCAAGTTAAGGAAAAAGTACAGAAGTAGTTAGGGTTTAAATAAGTAATGGATTGTGCACAGACCAGTCTGAGAGGTGTTGTAAAAGTACTGCAAAAGGAAGTCAAAGATAAGGGAATCCTCATGGTTGACATGAGGTGGTCTAGAAGCTAGACGAGGATCAAAGAGAAGATGGTGCATGCATAGTCATGAGGTATTTCATGAAGAGTCAAGAAGAGAGATGGGGATCAAAAGGAAGAGCATGCATAATCCTGCAAGGTGAATAGAAGAGAAAATGATGGGGTGACTGTAACACTATTAGTCAACCCAAAATAGAAATGAACACACACCAGTGGAACTTGACAGACATGGAAGGACATGGACAGATGGAATGGAAAATCAGACCTGAGAATGGAAAACAATTGAATTAGATGCGACTATATCTCTTGACACCAATATGAAAAGACACTTGTTCCCGCTGTAGCACTCAAGCTAGCACTGAGCTCATATTCAGCTATTTTCTGATGCATGTCATACACAAATCACTTCTGATGTTATCCAACACTCATCCACTCAATCCGACACTTATCTGCTAAATCCAATGCTAATCTGACGATTCCCACACATTGGCCACATTGGATCCAATATTTTCCTGTGCATTTGTCCTTCCTATGTCCTGTCTGGTTGTATCTATCCCCACTAGGTGTGCAGTTATTAATTTTCTCATTGCTAACATTGTAGAACATGTTATTACATGTCTGCAGTACCACATGCCTTATTACATAGAACATCAGACCCAAAATTTAGTGCTACTACTTTTGCCTATAGCACTCTGAAATTCTACATAGACACTATATATTTCACATACCTCCTTCTTACCTATCTTACCTTTTCTACCTCCAAGTAGGAGGAGGTCGTTAGATATTTGTAGTTCTTCACTGAATTCCACAATATCATTCTTTCTTTATCCTAAATACTCCAAAACACTATCAGTAACCTGCTGTTCACTATTTCCAACATGCCTTTCCTAATCTGATGCTAACCCAACAATATCTGATGATATCTGATGAAACCTGCCAACTCAAAACCCAAAAAACATCGGACCTGATGTTTTACCTGTGGACTTTGTTTCCTGCACTTTGGACTATCTTCCTTTCAGTATAACTAATTATTCTACTACCAACAGTTAACCCCTCAGGTTAAACACACTTGTTCTGCAAGTATAGCAGACTAGGCAGTGCTAGACCACAACTATTTTATTTTGCTAGGCACTCACTTTGTGTGGTGTCCAGCAAAAGTTGTTTACCTACACAGCCCAATGCAGGTCCAAGTGTCACAATGGAAACTTGCCTTTGAGTTCCTAAATCAAGGCCATAACACACCTGTTACATGTGAGAGTCACTGTGTAAAGAAACTACCAACTCACTGTTCCTTATAATTGACACTAAGAATTAATATTAAAGGCCAAAGAAGGCACTGTACACAGTCCCAACATTCAAACCAATATCCACTCTTCAAGTGTACTATGACTGCCTCGAGTAGCTTGAGGAACGACTTGTGCTAGATGGCATTCTTGAAGTTCACAAAGCTTTTTTTCTTGCTGTATTTTGAATCTTCTTTAACCTGTTCTAAAGGGGTGAATTGAATGATTACATTAATGTTGAAGTCTGACACTCATGATTGGCAACCAACCAACAACTTGTCTGCCACCTACACTGGTACTATTATGAATCTCAACAGGCAAATTTGTAATCTGCACAATAATAGGGTAGCCCTTCATGGTTTTGAAAGAAGATGGTTTGGCCTTGTCGGCATATAGAATGAACATAAGCAGCTTAGCATCCTGTGGAAGGCACAACTAAACTGTATTTATATTACTGTACTATGGACATATTGATCTTGGAAACATACCTATGCATCCTAGAATATATCAGCAGTCCAGGGCTCATCTATGAATTGCATGAAACATGCTCCATTAAATTTATAGAGACACTGAGTGTTAAATGTGAAATGTGGTGCGAACTGGCTATCTTACATTAGGTCAAGTGCCCAATTCCAAAGATAGTGGGAATACATCTTATATTCATGAGCTTTACCTTGATGTGGCACAGATATTGTACTGGTCTCAAACTATACTTGACTATTAACAACATAATCTATGTACACCAACATAACTCACAGGCATGAATTGTTCAGATGCCATTTTCCATAATATATTAACTTCATCATGACTCTGCAAAGTAAAATCTTCTTAAGTGCTCACAGTGCAGCACATTAGCTCAAAAAGTCAGTTGGTTTGATTTTTCATCATTGCTGCAGCAAGTGCAATCTCTGTGACCTCAAAGTCAAGCCTTGTGTGGAATGGCTCCCATTGAGAGGCACTACAAGGAACTGTATCTTCTGTTGGACAGTGGCAAGTAAATTCTAAAAACAGATGAACAGTCAAAGGTATCTTGCTGTGTGAATGATATTTAATTTTGATATCGTCCAGCTGAGGTGCAGAAGGTGCATCATCATTGACACCATTATTGGCATTGTCATGATGTTGGTGGTCAGAGTCTAAGGACACTGGGATCAAATCTACAGATGATGGGTGGCTTCAGGGTGATGATCCATGCATGTTGATGTCTCAAATATAATAAGTCAGTGTGTTTCAATTGAAATGGCACATCTGTACAAATTTGGGGCAACTCACCATTGTCCTGGTTTTCCCAATTAGAAGCTCCATCTTGCACTGCCCAGATTGTGATTGGATTGACTATCCATTAGATTTAAAGTTAAAACAAGCAGGATTGAGCAACAGAAGTAGCTGAAAGCTCACCTAGATTCTCTACAGCATGAGACAGTCCAGGCACCTGGCCATCATCATGAATCTCGATCCAAAACTTTTGACATTGACCTAGATTCAGATTAAAATATCATTGACATATTAATGGTATTCAGAGTAGGCTCTGAAATGCTCTGAAACATGTTTTGAAAGGTTCTAAAAACTGGCTAAAAAATGCAATTTCAAACTCTGTTCAAAATACTTAGCAGTTCAAACACTTCAAACTTTCTAACTCACACTGTAAGGTTAGGGTTAGAGGCATGTGCACACAAAAAAAAGCTGAAGGTTATATATTTCATAGCTAGTACATACAAGCAGACTAGTCACCTTTGGACATTGTGTCTGTTTAACAATCAATTATAATAATAGTTGTCTACATTCACCATTGTCTTCTCCTCACCCTCTGAAGGAAATAGCACCTGAATGTCATGCTGAAATTGCACTCTAGATAGCACAGTGTAAAGCTGTCCATGCATGAACAAATGTGCAAATGAATCTATACAGAGGTCCAACAAATCTGTGATGAGAGTGGAGATGCACACACACACATTTTGCATCAATCCATTCTTGATGGGCATGTCACATTATAAAGACTCTGTAACACATGCTTGTTAGTATGTCCTTGTATAAACCTGTGTCATGCTTACCATGATCTCCTGGCACTGTATCCAACATGATTTCATTGAGTATTATGTTCTGTGGTGAGAGGAAGATCTGCTAGATACAAGTTGCCAAGTCTTGGAGAATGTGGATGTGACAGATGAGGTCTAGTGATTGCCACACATTAGTGCAGTCCTCTCCCAAGGTATCCACAAAGATGCTGGTAGTCACTATTTGCTACCAAGTCCCTCTGATGGGCTATAAGTGTAGTGGCCAGCACAACATGAGGTGGTCCAACTGCATATCACTGCAATGGGTTACTGTCATGGATGGTGTCAGCAGTGGTGTGCTCATTGTGTGGCACAGTGCAGGTGGCAGGAACACACCTGCATAATATTCAAACTACACTTAAAACTTGATTGGATTAGATTGGTTTGTGATGACAGTATAGGGAATCATACCTTTCATTACTGGATATGGCACTTTTCACTGGGGAGTATACAGTACAAACTTGCAGCATCATTCTGTGTGCTATCTGCAGCAATTTCTATACAAGGCACAGCTTTCCCATGCTTCACAATGTATATGCATACACACTTTCCCACACTTGAGTGCCCTATAGCACCAGCCATCCAGACACATCCATCCATTGTCTACCAAGCCCTCTAGTGCATATATTTCCATTTCTCTTATTAGCATATCATTCCACCTTTATTTTTATCATGGGCTCTCACTCATATATATCCTTACATACTTTACTCAGTAGCACTTCAGCTCTGCATGACAGCACTTAGATGCCATACTTAAGTACCAGCAGTATATACCCTTAGACAGAGGAGCTTACCTTACTTTACCTTGACTTTCCACCCACTATCTACCTAGTGGAACACAGTAGAAATCTATTCTTTTGCATCTTGCACTCTCACATCTCTTATCTTGTATCATAACATCACTTAAGCTTAGTCTCTCTCATTTCCACATACATGTGTGTGCTTTCCTGCACTTTGCACTCATACACATGTGTGTTCCTGTGCCATCTCATGCTTTGCTTCAGTGCATACCTCTAGATCTTCACTGTACTTGCTTTCCCTTTAGGGTTGAACATGCTTGTTGTCTCAAGCATAGCAGACTAGGCAATACACAACCTACAACATTTACAGATACAGTCAGGAGCCTCATTCACGCCTTGCACTATTGTTGTTTCTACAATAGAATAACAGCCCATTTACCCCAATGCCTTGCTAGTCTCACCATCAAGACTTACTCAATCAAATAGATACTAGTACTTTAAATGTTGCAAATGCCTGGGTTGAGTATACCATAGCAAAAGGAGATCTTAGCTCCTCTGGCTCCTCAGGTGGCTCCATTCTGATTCATCAAGAATACACTCATATTATTGGCTCTCTTACTGCTCTTCAGGATGAGGTACAAATGGCACATGTCCTTCACATTCCTGGTGAGCCTCCTATGCAGGCACCACAGATCCAGCTTCTTGACCACTTTGCTGTCCATCACTCTGACCTGTTCTGGATGAATCTATGTGTTAATTCTGATATATTTAATGAAATCCTTAACCAAATCAGTGGTGACCCTGTCTTCCACAATCAATCCAATAATCCCCAACTTCCTGTTGCTGTGTAACTCTCTATCTTTTTTAATTGTGCTGGCCACTATGGGAATGCAGCTTCCAACCAGGATATCTATCAGTGGGCAGGCATAAGCATTGGGTCTGTTATACACTGCACTAATTGTGTCATGACTGCTCTGCTTGAACAGCATGATAATTTTATCTGCTTTCCTACTTTTAACTCTTGTGAGGTTACATAGGCTCATCACTATGTTCAGTCCAAGTCCTGCCCACAGTAGAGGAATGGTATGTTGGCAGTTGATGGATCACTGTTCAATCTCTATCAAAAGCTAGGTTACTATGGAGAGTCATTTTACACCAGGAAGTCTTAATATTCCCTCAACTGCCAGATATGTTTTATTTTTACTTGATACCTCTTTGTCTGATTTAAAAATATTTAGGCAGTCATCCTGCCTCATAATCTTACTATAGTGAATTATTCTATTGGTCATACTGGTAGTACACATGGTGCATTTGCATTTCAATCCACTTGTGTTTTCCAACAGCATGCAATGCTTTTTGGAGATAATCATTAGATTTTGGCAGATAAGGTAGTACCACTGATTGGGCCCTTAGAGGTGAGAGAAGAGACCTTATCCCTCCTCCAGAGTGACAAGACCCTGATGTAGGTCTTGTGGATGATACTTCCTATGTTGGCACCCCTGGCCATGTAGCTTGTGCAGAGTTAATGGGGAATTTGTTGAGGTAGTAACTTATAGGAATCAAATACAAGACAAGACAAACAGCTGATGTATTACCATAGACATAGGGGGCATGTAGAACATGTAGGTGTGATATGTAGACATATGCAAGACATAGTTTAAAAAAAGAAAAAAAAAACAAGCATATAATACAAGCAGAACAAAATGAGCACACATAACTACAATGTCCATGAACAACACACAACATAGTGGTGGTGACAATGAATACACTCACAATCAGATGCTCAGATTGCACCCCCTCTTAACTTGAGAAGTTCAATCTCAAGCTGCAAAGTAGCCCTTTTCTCCATCTGAACCTTAGCCTGGGCCTTGAGAACTTGAAGTTAAGGCCTTGGCTTCTTGCACATACTGATGTACAATGGCAGCCTCACTATATTCCTTATTGACCTGCTTACATTGAAACTTGATGTTGTGTTGGTGTCAGTGAGTATTGACTTTCACAAGCTTATATTCAAAGGCAGCCACCTTTGCAGTATATATGTAACTCATCCCAGTAGTGAGTGATTCAACTTGATCCTGGACATCCTGCATCTCTAAATCAATGTACTTTGAGAGGGAGGATTTTTAGGAGGAGGCTGCTTTGTGAGTGGATAATGTTTGTGACCTTGATATTATTGTTGGTGTGACATGCATGTGCAATGATGATGCAGATGATAATGATGACATCTGAGAGGGTAATGACTTGGGTGAGCAGATGGCACCATGATTAATAACATGATTGACATGAGTTTTGAATTTTTCATGAGAGTGGTTGTTAGGGATATGAGGAGCATGTACAAGGGGTAGTGAGGATGAGCAAGGGCACTTATTAGACAGATGTTATTGGACAGTGTCCTCATCCTCCTAATTGGATGGCCCAAAATTATTATGTTGGAGCTCTCCATCATTAGCATCATTAAGAGAGGTAGAGGAGAGTGGAGGTTTGGGTTGGAAGATGAAGGTATGGCTATCATTGGAGTCAAGGTCCTCGTCCATGGGTTCATCAGAGCAGGAAGGGGGGAGAGCTTTTTCCTTACCCTTCCCTTGGGCAAGCAGAGGCTCGTCCAAGATGTCATCAATGACATCACTCTCAGCATCTTCAATGATGTTGTAGGGGTCAGGAGAAGGGGCCTGAGCAACCATCTGTAGGCCCTTCCCTTGGGTAAGGGCAGCCATATTAGCAGTGTGATCAACACCCAGCACAAATGATATCATCTTTAGTGCAAACATCAAATTTCTCTTCCAAAGTTTATCAAGTATGTCAAACCATGGAAAGTTGATTAGTACCTGCTCTGTAGTTTGTTATAGCACAGTTTGATAAATTTAAATAAAAAAACACCTTACCTTGAAGATTTTGTGCACTAGCAGCACCAAGTGGATTGATACTAGCACCAGTCTGATGGAAGTGAGCACATTGTTTTTTATATTGGTTCCTGAGACTAAGATTTTTTAGTGAATTAATACATATGAGAGGGGGGAATACACACTGCATAATACAATTAGAAACTGCCACCATAAATTTGTATTTGTCCTCAGTATATGCATCCTTGTACTCCATGTCCTTCTCGAAGATAACTTCAGCTATCACCATCCAGATGTGATTCTTTTGACTCCCTGAAGGATTGGGTTCACTGATGGCAGGATCATGAGATTTCTTCAGCTCATTAAAGAGCACACAGCAGTCAGCAGGATAAGTGTCAAGTAATTGTACAAGGGCATCAGTGCAATCCAACTCACAGGTCTCCCACCTGACGCTAAACTTGGCAGCAGGGGTGGTGGAGGTAGTGGCAGGGACAGCTGCAGAGTTGGTGGTGTTATTGATGGGTAGTGGCTGGATAGTACTGAATACTGGTACATCCCCCCTTCCTCATCCCTGTCATAACCCCTTAAATGAATTAATGCAGGGCAGAGACTAGGACTCAAACAAAGGTTATCACAACAGAGAGGAAAGACAGCAGGTACATCTTGGATTGCTCACTTGGAGATACAAGAGGTTTGAACTAAAGAACTACTGACTATGATGAGCTTCCTATATACACATATTGAAACTGTGATCGAAACTGAGAATGAACTAACTGACCAATCAGAATAATTAAAGATATCGTATGATTCTATATATAATTTATGATGTCATAACATGTGCTGCAGCTGCAGTAAGACTCTGGAACATTCCAAGAGTGTCGCGAGGCATAACATCAACGTCTTCAGCATTGTTCAATAAATCATGTGACTCTGGTAATTCTACAATGGACACAATAATAGGAACTTCTTCAACAGTAAACATATTCTTAGGAATGGGCGTTGTGACTGGGCACTTTAAGGACTTAGAATTTAGGAATGAATAATGATTTGTATTTGGAACTCATGACAATCCCCTTGTATCATAAGTCATACTTACTTTGCCCCTATTAGTGTGTGGGGGCCTTGGTACAGCCATATGTGAAGTGTTATCAGTCTTGATATGTGCTTTGATTTTTTCTGGATGTTGCACAGACATCCTGCATGTGCAGCATGAAGGTTGTATTTCAGACCCTGCTTGGGCCTGCTGAACGTTCCATAAATTCTGAAAGAAATTTGTCCAACTTACCCACATTTTTAGAGCCACCCAATTTTTACTTTGAATGTCACTATATTAAAACTCAGTGGATACTATTAAAATGGGCATTGATACTTGGTGGGTATATTAAAATGCCTATTATGTCATCATGTTGATGTGCATTTAAATGGGTCAAAATGCTGACTGTTTAATCATAATGTATTATAATAGGTCCATGTTGTTAGGCCATTGAATCAATTTTATGCTAAGATCTTGTGGTGATTAGGCAAGCAGAGTCCCTGGCTCCATGCCTGGGGGACTCAAACAAGTTTTATTGTGAACCACAAGTCAAAATATAGTACAGAGTAGCATAAAGCAAATTGGTGTAAGGCTTGATAAGAGGAAGAGCTCAAGGCTCAGAAGAGGAGGAGCTCAAGGCTCAAAAAAAGGAGGAGCTTGAGTGAGTAGACTAAAACTATGAGAGGAAGACAAGAAATGTGAGTGACAAAAGGCACAATGGACATGCTAAAGGGCTAATTTTTTTTCATCTCTTGTTTTCATTTGTTTTCTGGTCTTGGTGCCTTTTTGTTCATTCTGACATGCAAAGTTGCAGAAAAGGAAGATGAGTTGTTTCTGATGTCTTTCATGGTGCTCGTGCTGAGCAATATAGGAGAGTGTTGGCAGGAAGGGGTGCACTTGTGCATATTTTTGGAATTCCTCCAAAGACCATCGTCCAGCAGCCTAAATAAGATCTAGCATTATTCCTATGATTGCAAGTGTTGTTGTGCCTTCTGCATGCATGGAATGCACTGACATTTGCAATCTGCAGTGCTTATGTAACTGCCACAAAAACCAACTATGAGTTGTAATTTTACCTGCACTTGTCAACCATAAGGCCAGTCTGAATGCAAATGCATGATCTCAGTAAGCCAAATACCTTCTCAGAAGTGGGAGTGCATCAAACCCTATGACTGAATCTGATGTGACAAGGATGGTTGAACCACTTTCTAGACTATTGGTCTTCTGATAAGGGAGGTTGTATGAAAAAGTTGTTCACATCAAAGACACAGTGTGACACAGTGCCACCTTGCGATATGACTGATGTTGGGAGGCATCTGGCCAGGTAAGCTCTCCCAACCTTTGGAGTATCATAAACCCAGTGAATAATAGTGCAAGGAACAGACAGTCATCATGTTCCCCATCATCCCTCAGTGTAGCATGTACACACACTAGGTTGTGCAATGATAGAGGCAACTTGTGCTGGACTAGTTTCGACAACCTCTTTTTACATCCTCTGAGAGTCCACATGACAAGGGAAGAATGTCTAGCCTCTCATACTGCAGGATAAGTGTCTTCTAGTCTATTGGCTATGCCAGATAGGTATGTGTCCATGGATTGTGGTTCTATGTGGTGGGATAACCACATGACATAGAATGATAAGGTTTCAATCATGGAGTCGATTGGAAGGTGCTGAAGTCAGCAGAATGTGATGTAGGAATTGAGATGTGAATTGTATTGAAGCTGTCATTAAGTCAATAGCAAAGCCAAAAGCAAGAGAGCATTCATATAGGAGATGCTCTTGAGTCCAGGCAACCTGACAGGGTTGCCTGGACAACACAGACACAGTCATCATTTTTTAACTGCCCCCACCACTTCTTGAGGGGGTTTAAAGTCGAAGATGGTGGCTTCTGGAGCCAGTTGCAATACCTTCTTATTCTAATAATGCATCTGTGATAGCATTTTCACATCCATGGATGAATTCAATGTGCAAGTCCATACTAAATTTGAGCGAAACATCCATTGCAGAGAGCATGATAGAGTTGTATGGGCAGTAAGCATGTAATGAGCAAAACATGGCCACAGTGTTAGTGTTGTCTGTGTATATCAACATATGGGCAGGAGCTTTGGACATATTTAGGATTGCATATATGTATTGCTAAGCATACAGCCAGAGCTTCAAAGAAGAAGATAGTGTTTGTTGGTGCTGTGACAGGCAAGTCACACTGCCCCATGAAGTTGTCGTTAGGGAACCATAATCCCAAGCCTAATCTGGAAGCATCCATATCAGTGACAACAATGTCGTCCAAGTGTAGATTGAAGTCCAGTGATTTATAGAATAATAGACCTGGCAAGTTTTCCATGTGGTCCATCATCCAAGTTAACTTGTGGATGATATCATTATTAATATGAAGATGCACAAGAGGTTTGTCCTTTTCCAGTATCTTCTCATATATGACTGAAAGACCCAGCTTCAACAGCAGGAAAATATTAAAACTCCACTCACACCAGCCAGCGAGTTGCTGAAACTTGTGAAGAGTCCACCAGTACTTCTTCCCATTGAACTGATGCAAGTGCTGAATAAGCTCAATTTTCTTATAAGATGGCAGAGTTGCAGATATAGCATTTAGATCAATTTCAAATCCAATCAAAATGAGTCATCCATGTAGAGTTTCAGAGTTTCAATCAAGGCACAATGGATGGCAATCCATGCAACCAACAATATGAATAATATCCAAACCTTGGGAGATCCTCACCTGCCAAAGTTATTGTTGCAATCTATGTATCATGATTGACCCTGTACCATAAGCACCTGCTTTACCTACCATAAAGGATGCATTGGTAATCATCTGAAGGCTTGTGAAACATCTGATTTAAACATGACAAGTTTTTCAGTGGGCTTAATGCATCTGAACTCAAGGAGTGAAGCACCAAGTGAATGTAGGCCATCCGACTTAGTACCTTTGATATCATCAGAGTTAATCATAGTATTCAGCAAGAAATCCCCAGCTATATGATTAACAATGAGTCTCAACTTGTTCAGAGTTCAGTTTAGGAACATGCCAAATCTCATCTTTGAGTTGCTTTTCAATGAATTTCTCCTGCTCTTCTGACTTTGTGCATGTGCACATTAAATTATCATTGATAGATGGATAAGACTCATCAGAACAATCTGCTCAAGGCCAGGAGCCCTCACGCAAGGCATGACAGACTGATTTGACAAAAGCTTGGTTTGGGTGGTCAGTTAACAGATCTTGAAAGTGGTTGACATTGATGGGTGTGACTATCTTGAAGAGGTGAGGATGTTTCTTGACTGTGTGAGCTGAATCACTATTTGAAAGATACACTGATGCCATAGGAACTAGATCTGCATATTCCTATATCAAACCTCAGTGAAAGCAAGGTCATTGTAGGTACCCTTTAGGTTGACTTTCCTTTAGATTCATCAATGTGCTTTATTTTGATGTGGTAAGCACACACTCAGCCATCTTGCTCAACATTGCAGACATAGGTGTAGTGGCAGGAGGATGTGCTATGGGTACACTCTCCATTATTCCATGTCCAATATGGGTCATGCCAAATGAATGAGTCTCATACTCTGGTTGTGGACTTGATAAAATCTCCTCCATCATTATGCAATTTTACACCAGCCAAAAAGTGTGGGCTGTAAAGGTCTTCGAAGGAATTGAAGTCAGATAATTCATACTTGCATGAATTCCTAACTCTGAAATAGACAGATTTGTCATAACAGAGGACTCACCCATGAAAGGTTTCAAGTTGTTGGTTAAACTGTTCATTGATATGCTCTGAGTAGGTGTTAAGCTCAGTCTGTCAATAAGGGAATGCAAACTTGAGGGCTCTGGCCACTCTGTTCCATACTGCATTCCAATCACTGTGGAAATGAGTAAATGATCCTACCCTATTCCGAGATAGATATTTTGTATAAATGTATCCAAACCCACATCAACTAGTAAACCCACCCAAAATTGATGTGCTGCAAATTTTGAGTGATCCTAGGAAGGCCACAAATGTAAGCGGACCATTTTCTGACTTTTGTTACAATCACGCCACTTGTTTCCTTTCTTATATCTTGCTTGTACTACTGCAACCGTTTCTTTCTTGATTTGCTTACAAGCTTTCCTTCTCTAGTAATTCTTTACTTTCCTTTCTCACCTTCATCTTGGTCTGTGCGCTCATATGACTCCTATTTAAGCACATGTATTATTACTTAGAAACTTCACTTCAATCTTACTAGGTTTTACCTGGAACTTCCTTCGCTTAAGACTTCCACTCTTAAGTCGTCTGAATCGATCTCTTAGTCGAAGCACTCCTTCATCTAAGTCTGAACTCTTTCTTATTTGAAAGACTATCTGAATCTCAGCAACTAAGACGGCTCTGTCAAGCCTTTGCTGTTAGAACTATCCTAGTTCGTAACAACTTTGGCTTATCAAATTTCCTGACCAATGCATACACTTTGCAAATACCTGCTATTCTACAGCTATTCAGCTCTGCAAATCCAACATCTTGACATCAGTTTACAGTAGACTTGCAGTGGGGTAAAACTTTGAAAATTTGTCTAAGTCCTTGTTACCCAGTAAGTACTTACTACACCATGGCAGACCACAACACTATCAATCTCAAGCTGCCTGTGTGGGTGAAATTGTTCAAGTTCACTTTTGAATATAGCAAGCCTGGTCCTATGGTAAGTGCCATTCAGTCAAACCAAACCAATACTAACTACTACATATATGTAGGCTATTGACATATCCATGCAAGAGCCTCTTGACTGGGAGCTGCCATCTGGCACAGCATGCTGCACTGATGCCAGCAAACCACCAGCAATGAAACCAGGGGCAGCTCAAGTGCTGGTTGGTAGTACTACTAGGCAGCTACTTGACAATCCAGCCAAGTGGTAAGTCGTTTGTTCTGATCCCACACCCCAGACTAGTACTGACCTTCCTGTTAGAATTATGCCTGTGCCCAATGATAGTGAAACAGAACCAGAGTTGGAACCCAAGGCTCAGACACTGAAAGAATTCACCAAATGGTATGAAGCTAACAAGGCCATGCATGTTTTTGTTCTCTACTATGACTACTAATTGCTAATCAAGGGTTTTTTTACAGAGATTCTAAGCTTACAATTGAATTGATAAAATATAGAATGAGATCCCTCGAACACCCCAGATAATTTGTGTAGTATCTAGTACTGCTATAATGTGCTCATGTGATGAAGTGTATTTCAAGCCTCCTGATGCATCTAAGACAAAGTATCCTCCCATCATCCAACATGCCCCACATATGATGCTACTACAAGGGTCAAAGCTGCAATGATGCTCTTGTGCCATCACACACTGCTTGCACTTATGAGCAAAGCAACTTACTAAATCAAAGTGTTTCTTCACAAGCAAACTTAAGGCATGTCAGTGAACACATCATACCTGGGGCTCATACAGATGAGGGTCCTATTCCATGTGGATTCACAGTTCCATTACACAAGCTGCCACCTCCCCTTTCCCCAGATGTTGAATTCCACAATCTACCTTGCATATCAGATTCCACAGTAGAGCAGGAGATGTTAGACTATGGATTTCTTACTGGTGAGGACCTTGATATCATGACTCATGGTAGTGCATTGCCAAATCTTGGACCTAACTTTCACAGCCCAGAGGCTCTTCTCACTGCTGTTGACCACTTCAATCCATATAATGCAGCTACAGCAGCTGGTGGATGAATCCTGACAGTCCATGAGGTTTGTCGTCTTCTGATCGACCCTGGGCAGCATGCACTTAACCAGCAGCTTAAAAAGGTACTTAACAATATACAAGAAGAAGAGCTTCAACAGGTGGATCAAGTGGATGGGGATGATTTTGACATTGATGTTGATGCAATCTTCGACGACTAAGATGACAATGAAGATGGTATCCCTACCTTGAATACTTGACTGGATGAAGATCAACCTGATCCATTTATTTCAGAGGAAGTTCTTGACTTGAGAGATGACAGGGACCTTGCTGACATTCCCCTGCACCTCCTGACCATCTATGTAGTAGTGTCATGGCTACATTTGCAGTTCCACCTACCAAGAGTGGCTTGCAATGCATTGCTAACTCTCTTTGCATGCATCCTTATCTCACTTTCACCAACAATTGAAACACCCTTCATCACTCTCCAGTCAAGCAACCACATCCTTAGTGTTAACAAGTCCACATATACATACACTGCCTGTTTGCCCCATTTGCCGAGATGTTTATCCCCCTGCTGGATCTCCACACTCACATGATATGTGTATAACATGCAATGTCAACTTATTCCTTCCAGATCTAACGAAATGCAGGAATCTTTGCGCTATGAGATCACCTGTTGTCAAGTATCCCTACCTTCCACTCTTGGAGCAACTCAAATCATTGCTGAAGGTTCCAGGCCTGAAGGCTACCCTTGATGCTTGGTGCTCAAAACCTCGAAATACAGGTAAATATACTGATATTTTCAATGGGGACATGTGTTGTATGAAGCTCCAAGGCATGGATGGTAAGATATTTTTTTCAAACCTTCCACATGAGAAAAATGGTCCAGACGGGGAGCTTCGAATTGGTGTCAATCTTGGAGTTGATTGGTGTGTCATTTTTTCACATAATCATTCACAGTTATATTTTCTTCTTCCAGGTTCTCATATATTCAGAGTGACATAGCACTGTCTCATTCCTCCTGTCCAACATCATTTTTGATCTGCAATCTTCCACTGGAATACCGGTACTATCTTTATACTCTGCATACTAGACATCTCACTGAATGCTGTCCCAAGCTATCAAATGTCTAATCTAATGTGTACTAGCATTCTCCCTGGTCCAAAAGAACAGAACCCCAATCAAATTCAAAGATTCCTTCGCCCCATCATCTCAGACTTGCTTCCCCTCTGGAAGGTTGGAGTCCAGTTACCTATGGAATTGTGCCCACAAGGTAACATTTGCCTCATTTTGAACTGCAACCACTGATTACCCTATGTTTAAGGTTGGCTTGTCTATGTCATCTTGATGGCTGTTGTTTGTGACAAACTGGCTGCACACAAAATTGAAGGGTTTGCATCTCATTTCCACATGCATTTTTGTATGTGCTGCTGGATCAAGAACAAAGACAAATATAAACCTCAATCCTTTCAGAAAGGAGGTGCACATAGTTGTACTATTAATACTTTTAACATCAAATTTTCAATTTTTGTAGCATTTCAGCCCTGCACAAACACAGAACAGTGGAACTTAGGAGAACATTATCGAAATCTTGAGACATCAAGCACCAAAAGGCCTTTGTCAAAGAGTACACCACTCAATACACCCAACTCTCATGTCTCCCATACTTTGACTTGGTTGAGCAAATTGTAGTTGATCTGATGCACAATTTGTTCCTAGGTATGTTGTTTTATTATGAAATATCATGCCTACTAACTATATTACTTTTTAGGTTTGGTGAAGACGCACTTTTATGACATCTGGGTGCAGTCAAAGATTCTTCATGCAAATCACGAACTCAATATATTTCATGATATGCTGGCAGATCTAAGTTCATTTTCAGTCTATATCTATACACCAGGCTGGCAGATTCATTCAGTTTATTTTCCCTGGATTGTGTGGGAAGCTGCTGACTGATATTGGTATACCATCAGGGGGCTCACTAACAGCAGACCAATGGTTACTCCTTGTGACTGTTTATGGTCCAATCATCGTAAGTTTATAATTGCTTCACTATGTACCTACTATTATGTGCTGCTAGATCCCACAGCTATGGAGCACATGTCTTCCAACTGATGCAGACAATGATATCTTATGTCAGCATGTCACCCAGATCAAACAACTAGAGACTCAGAAGAAGACCGCAGCCAACCACAAGTCTGAACAGAAGAGAGCCCTTGAAGAGGCAAAGAAGAAGGGTAAGGCCACATTTGATGCTGAAAAGGCCTGAATTTCACAGGAGAAGCTGAGGGCAGCTGCTGCTAAGCAAGCTGAAAAAGTAAGGCTGGCTGTAAAGAAAAAAGCAAAGGCTGCTAAATGAAATGTCACTCATTTCTTTCCTGTATACAGTGTACTCACTATTAGATAACTAGGCATCTAAGAAATGAAAAGCCTCTGTGCAAACTGTTGAAGACCTTCCAGAGGGTCAGATACAACCATCACCTCCAGCACCAAGCACCATACCTGCACCTGCATCTGCAGATTTGGATGAAGGAACTGAGGACTTTAAATTTTCACTCCACCCTGACGACCCAGCCAACTTCTTAAAGCTATGTACTGCCCTTCAGATTCTCATCAGATGCCAAATATTCAACAATGATATTAATTGTGCTGATAAGCTGCTTTGAGAGTACAACACAGAGCTTATATATGTATGCTATCTAGTTTCTCCACATCTTCTTCTCTTTGGTTCATATTCCCTTTCAGCTCTATGGTTCTAGTGTCCTCAAGCCTAACCATCACTTCTTAATTCACATCGGTGCCTATGCATGCAACTTCAGTCCTCTTCACAATTTTTGGACGTTTTTATTCGAGCACCTCAACAAGGTCTTGAAATCATTCAAAACCAACAACCATGGTAATAGAGAGCTTGAGACAACATTCATCCAGGAGTTCCACAGGACATGCAGAAATGGAAGGCTGGTAAGTGTCATTCATAGTACTTATTCTATTGTCTGACACTTTGCGTAGACATACAGCTTATTGCAATTTCTGAAGGTGTCACTTCTATGCAAAGCAGCTGAGATTATGTTGAAGGCTTCCAATGAGGAAAGGGGGACTGTTGCTGGACTGACAGCTCTGTTGAAAGACCTCAATGATGCTCAAGTAGATGGTGTGATATATTTATTTGCATCAATCTCTCTGCTAATTTAAAGCAAAACATCAGCTGGCCAAGCCTATGCTCTTAGTCTATGGCACAAGACTCAAGCTATGTCCACAGAAACTTATCGACTACTTGCTCACACAATTTGTTTTCGATATCCCCTTACTCCTGTTCATTGCCACTCTAATTGCCCTATTGTCTCCAACAGTCTGCCCCTTGATTGCAATACCACCTTTTTCGACTACATGATAATTGATGGCAAGCGGTATCATGGTTCAAGGACTGTTGGATACAATCACTCCTCTTTTGTACATGTCGCAATTCCTGGTCCAACAGCCACTCAGCATGCCTATGGTGAGATTCTTGAAATTTTTCAATTTGACCAAAGGTTTTGCCATGAAGACACTCCTTTGTGGTTAGTGTGAATGTGTTGGTTTGTCCCATGGAATGGAGAATGTGAAAAGGTGTGGACTGATTTGTGAGTTGATCAATTCAATGGTTTTGTGTATCAGATCTAAAATTAATATACCATACTATGATCTAGTGCATGTTCTAGTGTGTGTCTTTGGGAGCTTGGGGAGTATCAGAGTTGAGACACACAACTACCACCACTCATCGACCCTGATTGAATTGTCAGACAGCTGGGTATGACAACTGTGTCTCTCAGAGATAGCAAAACAAAGGTCTGGGCATCAATTGAAATCATCAAGGTATTGGGTTTTTTCAAGTCTATGCAGTACATGATCTCACATCTGGTTGCAATATAGTAACAAAGGTACTATCAGGGCTCATCAAGACTTGCATATCAAACAAAATACTACTGGAACCTTTTGCAATGGCTAAACCTGAGTTGACAGGCCTGCCACTTGAATATTTCTGTCAGTCTTGCTTGATACTCCATCAAGCTGCTTCCTGTGCCACTCATCAAGTTCCATCAGGTAATCCCAGTCCTCCTTCAGTACATCATCCTCATTCAGCCTCATGTAGAAACCTTTCAGCCAGGGAACACCATCAAGTACCTGCATATCTAGATGATCGATCATCCACCAAGCCAAAATCATGTTCCTGAAAGGCTTCATTTTTTTCCCTGACTTTGGCTCATCATCATTCATTTGTGTCAGATCAAAATCGAAAACCTTCTTCACTGGCTTCTTAGGTCATCCTACAGTCGTTTTGCGACATTTCCATGACCTCTCACCATTCGCCTCTCCATCAGTAGGATTTGCCTTTGTAGTGGCTGCTGATGCTGAATCTCCATTCAGAGTGCTGTCTTTATCTTCATCAAGCACATCCAACTTCATGAATTTTAAAGTGAGAAACCATAAGAAAGCCACATACCACAAGGTGTGCATCAATTTGTTTCATGCCTGTTAAGGTCGTACTCTCGTAGGATCGGATCCGAAGGACTTCGGCCTCAGCTCGTGCGCTGTGCCCCTTTCCCAAGTACTGTCCCTTATTTCA
>MU172424.1:15169-42235 GCA_016695485.1 Suillus hirtellus | reverse complement strand
GCAAATTTACAAGCCAGGTCAACATCCTCAGAATTAGCTGCTGGGAAGCAGATAAACTGATCATGGGCATCGAGCACCGCAATCATCACACAATTAGTGCAATTAACCACAGACCCAACACTCACACCTGCCCATTGAGCAACATCCTCTAGAGTAATGGTGTTACCATAGTGGCCTGCCTGATTCAGAAAAATAGCGAGCTGGATGGAGATGGGGAGCTGAGGATTGTTGGATTTGCTTTGGAAGATAGGGTGATCAGAGATATAATCAAGAATGTCATCAAAGATCTCAGGGCTGACATGAAGTTTCTGCCAAAATAAGTGAGGGTGATGTTCCTTGTGGTGAATGAGCATGTGAAGCTGGGGTGCTCATGGAGGAGGCTCGTCGGGCTTGTGGAGTACATGAGCCCTCTTAACCTCATCATGAAGTGCATTAATCGTGTCCTGGAGCCTGTTGTAAGGCAGTACAGAATCATTGGAAGATACAGAATCATCACTGGAAAAATTGGATATCCCTGTCATAGGGGAGAGGGGGGAGGGGGGGGATGAGGAGCTAAAGGATAGACTGATGGTATCATCATCATCTGAGGTGCTAGAAAGTGAATCCTCAGAGTCAGAGTCGGAATTGCTCTCAAGGTTGGACCAATCATCCAGGATGTCCTGGTACTGTAGCTTGGCCAATGAAAGTGTGGCCTGATCAACGATATCGAGGAGTTCTTGGCGGGTAGATGGACGAGGCATAGTTTCAGTAGGGCAGTAGGGCAGTAGGGCAGGAGTTGAGGGGATCAAACCTCCCATCCATTTCATGCATATGTGACACACTTTTTGTCGGAGTTTGAAATTTCGGCAAATTCTGAAGTTCCGTCTCACACTGAGCACGTTGGTGCCATCGTTGACCTCACATCCTCCATGCTCACCTGCAGCACTGAGCAGGACATAATTCAAGTTTCCAGGTGCCATCCACCCAAAGTAAGTGATTTTTGTGCTTATTGCAAGTTGTAGCTTACTGTCATATCCTGTATTCCAGACCTACATCCGATAATATTCCCACGCCTCATCCGGACCTTCAGATGTCCTATCCATGTCTCTAGTACCCATCCAGATCCCTGCACCTCTGCACATCCACATCCAGATCCCTTTATCTTTGCAGCTAGCCTGCATCATTCATCCTTTTTCCTATCACCCTAATATTATATCTCGCATATCCACACATCTCATCCAGACCATGTCTGATCTGGTCTGATCCGATCCTATCCGACGTATAGATACATTTCCTGTGCATGTAACATGTATACAGCCTATCCAGTATTCCTTATTTCCGTTACCTCGGCTATACTTACTACCAGTATGCTTACTGATCCTTTAACCTATGCCTCATTTCCGACTTGTGTTTGTTAACTTTGCTTATGCCTCATACATAGCCTTGGACCTTTGCTTATTGATCTTTCCGGTAGTCACTTAGTATATAAACTCTTGTACATGTCTTGTAGTACCTCAGTCTGAATATCATATTAGTCCTTGCACTAGTCTTCACTCTAAATTCTCTTATCAGTTCTAGTCCTTCAACTTAGTCAGTATCCATCTCAGGCCTAGGGAGGAATTCCCTAGGCCAGAGTTCCAATCCTCTGCTCCTCTGCTCCTCTGCTCCTCTGCTCCTCTGCTCCTCTGCTCCTCTGCTCCTCTGCTCCTCTGCTCCTCCACCCATCTGATCCTTCAAAGTTTCTGGAAGTCTATCTGGATCTTTCCCGTGGTCCTCCGGACCTATTCTGCTTCGGACTTCATCCTTGCAGCCATTCCTCTGTTTGCTTCTACTCAGGACAAGTCCTGAGTAGCCATTATATGTATCTGTATTAGGACGCAACCTCATCGTAATTTCTGGAAGTTCCTCTGGAACTTTCCCGCACTCATCCAGAAGTTACTTGCACCCGTCCGGAAAGTCCTTCCGAAGTTTCCCGCGCCTTCGGATGTCCTTCGGACATCTTCAGACATCTTCAGATACCTTTGGACTTTCTTTGGATACCAATCTGAAATTAAGGGCACATACTCGGGTAAGGGGCGCAGCGCACAAGCTGAAGCCAAGCCCCTCAGAATCAGTCCTACCCTTTGTGCATGGTCTTAACACTTACATTCACCCTTATCTTACAGGAAATCTATTCTAATCCAGGTCCCACACACATCCCACCTGACCAACAACGCCTTATCTTTATGGGAGAGCCGCTCCTCCATCCCTTACTTCCCACCATCAACAACTATGATGAGTTATATCCTTTACAGCAGTGGGAAGACCCAGGCGCGTACATCAGATCCTATCCTTCACAGCGGTGGGGAGACCCAGGCACATACATCAGATCCTACCCTTCACAGCAGTGGGGAGACCCAGGTGCGTACATCAGATCCTCAGGTCCCTCCACATCCTTTGGCGCTTCACCCTCTCCCACACATGTCAGCGCTACACCATTCCCTAGCGCTCATGATGTGCCTCCTCCCACTATAGGTCCCTTCCCACATGTTGCCATTGCACCCTCCACTGGTGCTCATTATGTGCCTCCTGGTGCCCTTGGTAGCCCTTCCCAAGTCACAGGCATGAAACGCCACTTTGCTGCATCACCCGCTCCTCTTCCTGCCCCCCCCCCCCAACCGTTTGAAATTCCCACCAAACCCCTGACGACCCGCTCTCAGTCCATCTCATCCTCCTTCCCCCAGCACTTATTTGTTCCATCTGGTACTTCCTACCTATAGCTGATTTCATTCTTGTGGAGTGGTTTTTTTTTACAATTTTATTAACACAGTCATTTGAAATACAAGTCTTTTTGATCCTACTTGCTACCCATGATGAATCTATGCCCCGGCTACTTTTGCTACTCTAAAGCACGACTTTCCCCTCTGTATAGCACACTTTGAAAATCCTAAGTGTTTGAATGTCCGACTTTGTGCCGATGTGTGCCAAGCATGATTCAACTGTTCTTATGCAAGTTTGTTGAAGCTTTAGCCGGAAGTTTAAAGTGTTTAAGTAAGTTTTGAAATGTTTTAAAAGTTGAATTGAGTACCACTATTATTGTCAGGTGAGCAATGCAAGATTTACAATCGTTATATGTGCATTCGAGTCCTGTTACAGTCTTTTTGGTCTCTTCGAATTCAACTGTTGCTGCTGCCTGTCTTTCGAGTGCTGCACCATGACTCTTACCTTGCTTTGTTTTTCTTTCTTTCGCACTCTTGCATTCCTATCCATAGTGACCATGTATACATCACCCAGTGACACACAGATGTGATATAGATTCAGATGCAGCGCATCATGATCATAGTGACTAAGCTCATGTGACCCTCCTCAATGTTACAGTCATCATAGCTCCGCATACACTGGAGTGAGAACAATGCCAGCTTTGCTGCCTTTCCAAGTCAACACCCTTTCAACTTGATCAATAACTGATATTGGCCATGATTCCCTTGCAAGTGCTGGCACCAGCCTCAGTGTGCTGCAGTTGCAGCCACCATCATTGGAATGATGCAGCGACTGCCTGGGCCGAAGAAAATTTAGTTGAACCTGAGGGTCATGTGGTGCTTGAGCCTTCATTTCGGATGTCCATTTTTTTCCCCAACCACCATGAGTCCAAGTCGTGGTTAGTAGTTTATCAATGATCCATGGCAGTACTCAGCTCATCTTAGTAGGAATATTGACCACATCAAACTAAACTACCAATAGTTTGATCAAGTCCAGCCTGTGGTGACTCTCAGCTGACGTTGACTCATGTGCATTCTATGCCTTGAAGTAGTCCTTTTACTCTTCATTAATTTGATGGTATCTTGCAATGCCTCAGGCTGCTCCTGGGAGAAAGTCACAGACAGTTAAGGTCTTTCTAGGCATCATGCATCTTGTAAGTTCCACCACTGGTCCAGTGTCCTAGCCAGCCAGAAATGACACAAAAGAGCAAAGGATGCAGTCAAAACTTCTCTGGCATGGTCATCACCTGTAGTACAACAAGGCTCAAGCAGTTCTTTGGTAAGCTGCCTGTTTTCTACTGATCTTATGATGAAAAAATTCAATTGTCACATAATTCTAGAAAATATTACCTGTCCCTTCAAGTCATATGGAGAGTGTTCATCACTCAAAACCTGTCTTCCCATGCAAACCATCAAGCAGGTACCAGACACAGGCTGGCATGTCTACCAGTGCAGGTGGTCTTGAGCACTCCCAGCGACAGTCAGAACAGCAGCAGGTTGATGCCGATAATAGTTTTGACAATGCAATCGATACTGATGCTTTGAGTATGTCCTTGAGTCACTAGTTGACTGATAACCTAATACTCTACCCTCGTCAGAAGAACCATTTGTCATATCCCATAATATCCACACTTCTCTTCCGGACTCCGGACCTTAGATCCGATCTGGTCCAATGCATAGATCCACTTCTGTTCCAATATAGATAAGCTTCCTATTTCATTTCCTGTTCATATAACGTTAAACACAGCCTATTCGGTATTTCCTTATTTCCGTTGTTTCGGCTATATCTATTACCAGTATGATTACTGATCTGTCTGCCTATGTTCATTTCTGACTTGTGATTATTAACCTTTGCATATGCTTTCTACATAGCCTCAGATACTGCTTACTGATCTTTTCGTTATGCCTACTAGTATATAAACTTGTGTAAATTCCGTAGTACCTCAGTTCGAATATCATCTTAGTTTGTCCTCTTTCCATCCTCCGGACTTGAGTCCTTATTACTCTTGTCATCCTCCAAGACTTCGGATAGATTCCGATAGTCTATATCTCTGGCTCTACCTTCGGGTAGTCTATACTCTGTTAGTTTCTAGTTTGGATACATCCAGATTAGCCTTATACGCATTTCCAATATCCGGAAGACATCTGGATATACTACAATACTTGTCTGGACCTTCGGACGTGTCATCATTAGTACTTTGAAATAAGGGACAGTACTTGGAAAAGGGGCACAGTGCATGAGCTGAGGCTGAAGTCCTTTGGATCCGATCCTACGAGAGTACAACCTTAACAGTATATTTGAACTCACACCTTTCCAAGTACACTTACTCATATCATGGCTCCTACTAAAGTAAACCAAGCCACTTTGCACACTGTTGGACTTTCATCCACCCGACGCGATCCGACATCCGTAGTTAACACCTTCACCAGTTTCTCTCAGCGCTGTGTATCACGCAGTCCTGCTCAAAGTATTTCGCAACTCATGAATCGTCTGCATCCGGAAACCCCTATGCGCACTCCTGCTGGAGGTGATCTGGGTGACGAAGGACCTCTGGACGATGAAGATACTCCCAGTGGTAATCCTCCAGATGACTTTGGAGGTGATCCAGATGATGACCCAGACGATAACGACAATGAATTTTTCGGGTTAAACCCACAAGACCATGTCATGCTTCAGCTTTCCCAAGCCATCATCATACATACCAAGCTGCCAGAGCCTGGGCGTGATGAAATGGACGGCATTTCTGCGGGAGATGCGAGCCGCGAGGGCTTGTATGCCACCTTGGTATTGGCTTATACCATCCATAAAACGCTATTTTTGCCCATCAGAGTTGGTTTGACAGCTGTTTTTACTCCTGCTTCGCAGTGGCTGCCTTTGTTGTGGTGGCATATGATTGGGGTGAGCATGATAATATCAAAGGACTGCTGATATCTTACAAGTATTTTTTGAAGCACTTACATTCGGACTGGAGGTATGTCAATGTTATCACCGAAGCAGCCACCCTCTGACAATGTCAACCTTGAAAGCGGAGGGATCTTTCGTGTTACCGGAGCGAGCCCCAGCCAGAGTCAAAGTTTGCATGGCGATCGAACAGACTCTTCAAAGTTAGATGGGAAGGTCCAATCTGATATGCTTTTTCCGTAATAGTAACGTATGCTGTGACCAGTAAGTCTGGTCATGACAGCTTTCCCAAGCCATCGACAACCTTGCATGCAACAATCGTTGTCCAGCCTCATCCAAAGACTCTAAAGTCAAGATCCGTGAACCTGATACTTTCAATGGCACTGAGCCTCGGAAGCTTCGTGCATTCTTCGTCCAATGCGAGTTTCACTTCCAAAGCAAACCTAAAGCCTTCCGTTCCGGATGGGCAAAAGTCAACTTCGCCCAATCCTACCTTAAGGGTATGGCACTCGAGTGGTTCGAACCAGATCTTCTGTCTGATGAGGACAACGATTGTCCGGATTGGATGGATGATTATTCCGCATTCATGCTTGAACTCCAGACCAATTTCGGACCGCACAATCTGTCCGGAGATGCGGAAATGCAATTAGAGCAACTTCATATGCGTGATGGACAACGCATTAACAGATATGTTGTTGAGTTCCAGCGTCTTGCTTCACAAGTCCATGGCTGGGGTGATGGTGCCCTTAAACGCCAATTCTATAATGTACTTCTGGCTCATATCAAGGATGAAATCAGTCGTATGGGTAAACCTGCCACCCTTCTGGAATACAAGATCCTTGCTCAGACTATCGATGCCCAATACTGGGAACGGAAGGGAGAAATCATCCGAGAGACTAAACCCACCACCTCCAATCCCCCTAAGCAACCCACTTCCGATTGGACAACCCCCAGTTCATCCGGATCTGTGAGGTACAAATCCGACAAACCCGCTACTTCCACACCATCCTCTGTTTCTAAAGCTCTGGATCTTACCTCCAAGTTAGGAAAGGACGGGAAGCTCATGTCCGAAGAATGTAAGAGATGGATGGATAATAAACTCTGTCTATTCTGCGGCAGACCCAGCCATTTGGCTCGGGAATGCACTAAGTCTACTTCACACGCTGCCAAGGGCCGTGCTGCAGTAGTAGCTCTGGAAGACAAACCGGAGGCTTTGGACGAAGCAAAAAAATAGTCCGCAACTCTCCTGACTCCGCATGGGATGAGGGTTGTGTTGACTCTACCCATGCAACAGAGCTATGCCTCAATGCTGTTTCTTTTTCCAATCCGAACTCTTTATGTCCATACATTTCTATTCCTACATTTCCTGATATTTCTGAATTTCCTTCGCTAATAGATTGTGGTTCCTCTCACTGATTTATAGACTCTGTTTTCGTCCAAACAAATAAAATCCCTACATATCCGATATCTCCGCTTTCTCTCTGTTTGTTTGATGGTACTTGTAATAATATGATTTCTGAAGCTATAGATTTACCTATCTGTTTTTCATCTGGTGTAGTCACCTCTGATACGTTTTACATTGCTCCATTGGATTCTTCTTGTTTTATTGTTCTTGGATATAGCTGGCTCACCCTACACAATCTGTTGATTGACTGGGTTTTGGGCAGCATTGATTTCCGGACGACTTCTTATGGAATGCCTTTGACACCTCTGACGTCACTTCCACCTTCGGATCCGAATCCTCCGATGGAAGATTTACCTCCTCCGACTACATCCGAACCCTCCACTGATAATACCATCCCCAGTATATCCTTGATAAATGCAGTGGCCTTTTGTCAGGCCTGCAAGCTGGAAGGATCGGAACAGTTCAGCATTTATCTCCGTCTGACTGGTGTAGATCTCCGGTCCGTTTCCCTATCATCTGATCCTCCGAACCTATCTGCCGTTCCTCCGGAGTATCACGAATTCACAGATGTCTTCGATAAGGGAAAAGCTAGCCAACTTCCTCCTCATCGTCTGTACAATCTCAAGATCGACCTAGAGGAAGGAACTAGTCCGCCCCTCAGAACCATCTATTCCCTATCTGCAGTTGAACTCGCAGCCCTCCGGAAGTTTCTTGACAAAAACATTTCATCTGGCCTCCTCCACTCCTCGTCCTCTCCTCACAGAGCTCCGGTCCTATTCGTCAAGAAAAAGGACGGATCCCTCTGCCTCTGTATGGATTTCCGTGGACTTAACCAGATCACTAAGAAAGACCGTTATCCATTACCTCTCATTTCCGACCTATTAGACTCTCCGAGCCACGCCAAAGTCTATACCAAAATCGACCTTCGATCTGCTTATCATCTCGTCTGGATAGCGGAAGGAGACGAATGGAAGACCATGTTCCTAACACATTATGGCTTGTATGAATGGTTGGTTATGCCGGAAGGTCTAACTAACACTCCAGCTGCATTCCAATGCTTTGTCAATAGCATGTTTGCTGATATGCTGGATGTATGCATTATCATATATCTGGACGACATCCTCATTTATTCCCAAGACCTTGCATCCCATAAGAAACATGTCTGAGAAGTCCTACTTCGTCTCCAAAAACATCAACTCTATGCCAAATCTGAAAAATGCGCATCCCATACTACATCTGTTGAATACCTTGGTTATCTTCTATCTCCGGACGGCTTGACCATGTCGTCCGAGAAGATCCAGGCCATCATTGATTGGCCGGAACCTCGGAAAGTTAAGGATATTCAATCCTTCCTCAGATTTGCAAATTTCTATCGTCAATTCATTTTCAATTACTCAGATATTGTTGTTCCACTCACCCATCTCACTCACAAGGGGGTCACTTGGAACTTTTCTGAAGATTGTTGGAAGTCTTTTGAAACACTCAAGAAAGCTTTCACATCCGCTCTGGTGCTTACACACTGGATTCTGAATGTTCCGATAGTCGTAGAAACCAACACTTCCGATTATGCTATAGCCGGAATACTTTCCATAGTATGTCCGGACTCAGAACTGCATCCAGTAGCATTTTATTCTCGGACGCTTATGTTGGAAAATTCGAAAATTCATTTTAAGCCATCATAATGGATTGAAATAGACAAATTCTCCTGCACTATTTTAATTCTGATGTAATAAGAGAGTCATATTACAATAAAATTATTATTATTATAATTCAATTTGTAACAACACTGGCAATAGAAATTTTAATGAATAGTGATACCTTTGCACTCCCCGTTTGAAGCTTATTTGAATGTCACGGAGCTCATTATAATATCTGCTACAATAATCATTAAAATTGCATTTGCAAGTCCCATGAGACTTGTTGCAATACTCCAAATGCAATTGCAAGAAGATTGTAGCTTATTCACAACTGGCAGTGTTCATAAATTGTATCATTGGACTGCTACTATTAATACAATATTATTCTATTAGTACTCAAAACAAGCTATAGTCAAATGTCTAGATCAACAGTAATATGTTATGAGGTCACTGTGCAACCAGGATTCAGGGTGAAACCTGTGCCAGTAGTAGTCGATTGAAAATTGAGCCAGCAGCCTGAGGAACATGTCAAAATATGAAAAAAATGATCGCAAGTAAGGATAAACTCACCAAGACACTGCAAACGGTGGGCAATGACTTCGATCAGCATGGCTCGAGCTCGACAGAAAATTGACACGCTGCAAATGGCGGGAACAACTCAGATCAGCATGGCTGTTGCTCGAATGAGGATCGACACACTCACTCTCTGTGAATGGTGGGCAACAACTTGGATCAGCATGGCTGTTGCTCGAATGAGGATCGACACACTCACATCCTGTGAACAGTGGGCAATGACTTGGATCAGCATGGCTGTTGCTCGATGACCGAGGATCGACACACTCACTCACTGCGACTCCCCATCCAGAGTCATTGAGTCTACATGCACTGCGAGCGAGCGAGAATGAGTGCCGCCTCTCATTCTTTTGTCACCTTCGGCGTCCTGGTGTCATCCGCAAGTGTTTGTGCCACGTCAGCACTTGCTGGCATGCATTGGGCATTTGCGCATGGTGCTGGTGGTGTTGTATTGATATTAAGTGACAGTCTGGTTCAGGCAACAGAGTGAAAAAGCAAACAAGTTATGCAATGCTGATGTAATCGATTGCAATGCATCTGACTGGACAATGTAATAAGTAGAACATGATGCAACAACTAACTAATACATCTTGCGAAGCAATTGAATATCATTTCTTCTGACAGACAGACTTGTGAGAGACTTGATTAGCCACAGCCTTCTTTTTCTTCTGTCCTCGAGTATGACCCTCTGCATCTACGGTTTGAGTAACCCCTTCATCGATGAGCTCTGTGTCACCATCAGTAACAAGCGAGTTCTGAATCTGATTGGCGATTGCAGGAGCAGGCAGTGGCATCGGAGGAGCACTGGAACCATCGGAAGGTAATATTTCAGAAGGCATGGTCCGCGTGGATAACCTTGGAGTCGATAGTGGTGAATTCAGAGCGGACTGGGTGATGTCAGTACCCTGAGCAAGGTCACCCACAGGGGTAGAATTCAAATCATGGTCAACGTCGTTAGATTGCAAGCCAGCCATTGCAAGCGCAATCTGCGCAGTAAAGTCTTCCCCATTGGGTGCATCAACAGGCAGCTTCGCAGCTCCAAAGACATGTCCCTCAATGTGTTGTCTAACCTTCATGAGATATGGAGCATCCCAACAACACACCAGAATCTTCTTGAAGCTGTAGAATAGATTTTTATACTGAATCCCTGAGCTTTTACCATGGCCGTCTTGAGAGAATACTGTATCAGGCGATAGAAGAAAAATAGCCTGGGATAAGGAGTACTTAGCGATGACAGGAGTGATAAAATAAACTGCTTACAATTGTAGCACTCCACGCAATTGCTCTGGGCGTTATGGCAGATACTCCCCAATTCTGAAAGTTCCTGGGTGGCCCACCCTTCTTGACAGATGTAAGGGAAGCTTTGCCCATTAAAACTGCTTTCAGGATCTGTTCAGAAGACATAGTTGTTGTCAATAAGCTGTATACAAACGAGGAAATGGCAACATACCTGAGCCAAGGGCTTCCAGTTACCAAATACAGTTGAATTGCTAGTATCGATGATGGTGTTTGGAAAGAGAATGGGAGGAAATAGTGGGTAGGTACGGCTTCCGGGTGTAGTGCCTAGCAACCTACAAAGCTCATTGATGGTGTCTCACTTTGAAGACGTGACGAAGTAATCAGAGCTTAGCCCAAAAATGCGACCAGCAACTCGTCGCAACTTGATGAGTTCAGAAGACCGACCTGCTTCAAGTGCTTGTTGTAGCTGGATGATGTAGATTAGCAAATATTGAAGTCAATCAATGATATACATACGTACAGTCTTATGGAAATGATTTAAGGGCACAAGATGGTGCAGGTGATCCGGGAGCACACTATGTAGCTCGGACAATAATGCGTCTGCTTCTGCAGCTGAGCTCGCATAGCGAGCTGGTCGGTCAAACGGCAAACAAGGGGTCGAGGGAAGAGTCTTCTTTAGCAGCTCAGTGCTGGGTGGGTACATCTCGTACATGACGCCATACTTCTTAGCAAACATCTTCACTTCCTCGTCAAATGCTAGAAGCTGGGAGGGTGCCTTGGAGGCTTTGTGAGAAGGTTTGTTTGCCTCCAAGATTGCATTCTTTTCTTCCAAGAGTCGATTGCATTGCTTGATGGCTTCCAACTGAAGTTGAGCATCCTTCAAAGTCTATTAAAAAGATTTGAATGAGTCGCTCAAAAATGACAGCTGTACCGATATATCTAACTCACTGTACTAATGTGAGATCCGTCATGAGCAGATGTACGATGACTCGTTGTACCTGCTGCAGGGTGAGGATTAGAAATAGAAGGATCAGAAACACGATGTTGTGATGCTGCAATTTCAGAGTCTGAATCATCGGACCGATGACTATGTGCCACGTTCATCTTGAATAAGAGGACATGATGGATTTTCGACTGTAATGTTGATGCAGATCAAGCTGAGGGAAGATGCAGAGGAATGGTTGACAGAGGATTAAACTGTGTGAGGGTTAATATATTGCGATCCAAACTCCGAAGTGGCCAGGACTTACTCAAGTGCTCGATTACATGGGTCATGAGGCAAGCGTGATGGTAATTGACCAATCGCCTCGCAGCTGCCAGCAGTTGACTTGACGTGGACTATGTAATATAACAAGCAGATCAGTCGCCTTTGGACGAGCACAGGTGGAGCACAGACAGGAGAGTCACACAAATTGGTTCTGCGGAATCAAACATTTCATCCTTATATTATTGTAGACCTAATATAATCATGAATGGAGCACTCTTGAGCTTCTCCAACCCATAATCATGAATGGAGCACTCATGAGCTTCTCCAACCCATAATCATGAACAGAGCACTCATGAGCTTCTCCAACGCACCTGGTACTATCAGAAGTAGGTAAGCAAGCTTTCCAGTCCATGATCATGAATACAGTACTCACCAGATGGCAGACAGTCACCCATAATCATGAATGGAGTGCTCATGAGCTTCTCCAACGCACCTGGTACTATCAGAAGTAGGTAAGTAAGCTTGTCAGCCCATAATCATGAACAGAGTACTCACCAGACGGTTACCCATAATCATGAATGGAGCGCTCATGAGCTTCTCCAACACACCTGGTACCATTAGAAGTAGGTAAGTAAGCTTGTTAGTCCATAATCATAAATAGAGTACTCACCAGATGGTTACCCATAATCATGAACAGAGCGCTTATGAGCTTCTCCAATGCACCTGATACTATTAGAAGTAGGTAAGTAAGCTTTTCAGTCCATAATCATGAATAGAGCACTCACCAGACTGTTACCCATAATCATGAACAGAGTGCTCATGAGCTTCTCCAATGCACCTGGTACTATAAGAAGGAGGTAAGTGAGCTTTCTAGTCCATAATCATGAACAGAGCGCTCATGAGCTTCTCCAACACACCTGGTACTATAAGAAGGAGGTAAGTGAGCCTTCTAGTCCATAATCATGAACGGAGCGCTTATGAGCTTCTCCAACGCACCTGGTACTATAAGAAGCAGGTAAGTGAGCTTTCCAGTCCATAATCATGAATAGAGTAAAACTCACCAGACAGTCACCCATACTCATGAACGGAGGACTCATGAGCTTCTTCAATGCACCTGTCATATTAACACTAACAAAAAGCAGGTAAGCTTCCCAGTCAGTTATGAATGGAGCACTCACCTGATAGTTTAATTGCTCATCAGTGTCTGAATATTTAGCGCACCTGGCATGTTAGGAAGCAGGAGGTCTTACTAGAACTAACCATAACCTTGCAATGCGAGATCATGCATATGAATTGTCAAGTATATGATGACATAAGAGAGTGATGAAGATAACACTGGCGTAATTAGTATACATGGGAGTCTTTGTGAAGTTTCATGCGAAGGAACATATCAGTGTCAATTGAATCGACAACAAGGAAGTCACCAGGCTGAGAGCAATCCTCAAGCAACAGTGCCCCCCTGATAATCGATTCAGTGAAGATAAACTCACTCTTATGCCAAGGTTGAGCTCTAACTCGCCATAAACCCAGGAGCCTGTCCTTCGAAGGTCGATGTTGAATGGGGGCATCACAAGGTTGAATAAGAGCCATGGGGTGACTTGTGCCTTCAACTAAGCACGTGAATATGAATATCAAGTGACCAAAGATGATCCCGTCTTGAGTCCTGATGATGATGGAGTCATATCTTGGGGCATTGTGAAACATCGGGGAACAGCAGAGGTAGTCTGTCAATGTCTGAAAATCAACCATTGACTCAAAGTTTGCTTTCAAGTACCGGAATTCTGTTACCTTTATGTGCGGCACAAATCAAAGTATTAGCGCTGTAGCTGGCTTATCAATATGAATGAAAATCTCACTATATTGGCACTTAATTCAAGTGCAACATGTCCATTTCGTGCAATGACAGGTATCATGTTGAGAAAGCGGTTAAGTTTGGTATGAAACTGATGGAATGCTGGGTCTTCAAGGTGTGCTTGCTGAATGGCATGTATTGACGATGCATGCTGACATGAACCAAGCTCGATATGAAAGCTGGACTCCAGTCCAGGCGCGTTCAGAACTTCATCATCAGAATCTGAATCATCAAAATCACTTGCTTCTTTCCTTGCATTATAGGCATCAAGGTCGTTGATGCGATAGCGAATCCATGCAGATACAAGGCTCCAATGGTCCGCACATAAGATCTATTAGTATTCACAGTAATCAATGCAAGTTCAGATGCAGTAGAAGATGCCCAACCTGGTCTGCTACTTGTTTGAAATTTGTTTGGAGCTGGTAAGATTTTTTCAAAGGTCTATGTGCTTTCTCATTTGGCTTGGTATTAAAATTCTGAGTAACGCC
This sequence comes from Suillus hirtellus, assembly GCA_016695485.1. NCBI lineage: Eukaryota > Fungi > Basidiomycota > Agaricomycetes > Boletales > Suillaceae > Suillus > Suillus hirtellus. Next base: position 28,215 of record MU172424.1, on the reverse strand, counting down.
TTTGGCCTTGATATCGTCAAAAAGGTGAACACCCAAGTGATATTTCGGGAAATCCCAACTCTTTGATTCACATTCAGACTTGGAAATATATTTCTATGGAGGATCCATCAGCCATTTGATTCAGACAGTGCTAGCATGTCAGTGAAGCACAACTTATGTCCATGAGTCTTGAAAACTCATCAAGAGCGGCTCGACCAGCAGCAAGGGTCTGTGTGGTATGAACCTCGAGAGCTGCGAACATGTCTACATCTAAATGGGCTCGAATACATTGAAGGAGCAGATATCCAGACTCGTGTGTTTCAGGATCGAGTACGTCATGAGCAACAAATAGAATCAACTACATGTAAAGGGACATCAATTAGAATTGAGATCTCAAGAGTGTCCGAGTCGATCACCTTTAATATGTCTTCATGCTTTGTCCCATCAGCAAAGCTAACTCCCATGACCTCCTTGAAGTGGTTGAGATTCCTCCACCTTGGCACTGCCGCAAACCTGAGGAATGCTTATAATAGATTCAGATGTCTATGATGAAACAAAAAAAAACAGACCCTTCATCAATTTTAGTCACAGTGTGTCTACCAACTTCATTGACACATTTTTGCAGCTCGATCCACAAGTGTTTTCCCCATAGTCCTTCATGGTGAGTATGTAGGCGGTCGAAACAAAGGGCACGAAAGATGTCCAGAAGCTTTGATAGATTGAGAGAGTTCTATTGAGTTACACTGTGAACTTGATTCCAGAAATATGGGATTCAAATAAGACTTACTTCGACATCTCTCAATGACTGAGACTTCAGCTTCTTCTCTCACTTTGCCTTGGTGTACTTCCTTCTTGCCTTCCTAAGCAAGTGAACAGCATCGTGATGTGTGCGAAGTGGCCAGGTCTCCAACAGGTTATGCAACTCGGCGCGCGGAACCAAACAAATTGGACATGGAAATTTGCCCATGACTCCACGGATCAGGGACATAATGCATCTGCAGACATTACATGTTAGCAACAATGATAGATAACACTCCAGACTGTACACACTGTTCCTCATAGTCCGCAGACAAGATCGGAACAATAGGGAACATAAGGCATTGAAGTTCATCCCAACACTCCACCCATCCACCACGTTTCCTCTTTGATCTAAGACACTTGAGTATTCACTTGAAGGACTTGTGCCAAACCGCAGCTTTGAAATCCGCAAATTTCTGTTTTCCTGACCTCGAGGGATCATCTTTGACCTTAAAAAAATCAATGTTAGTTAAACAAAAATGAGATGAGATAGAATCACAATACAATGGGGAGCCAGGCGACGACTCAACCGCCACCAATGCCTTCACCATTTCAGATGGATGCGGGGAGGTTTGCAATACGGGCAATCACAGGGTAGCCTTTTTCATGACCAAAGGAAGATAACTTTGTCTTATCTGCGTAGAGGATGAATGCGAGAGGCTTTGCATGGCTAGGCATAGCCAACTGGATGTATTACACTGAGTCGCTTCAACTAATGGTGAACTGCTCGACACATACCTGAGCCTCCCAAAAAGCATCCGCAGTCCAAGGCTCATCAATAAATCTCACAAATGTATTACCGTCAAACTTTGACAGGTGTTGAGCGTCAAAGGTAAATTGAGGGCCAAGATAAGGATCGCGAAGAAGGTCGCACGCCCAGTCCCATAAGTCCTGGTAGTAGAGAGTGAATTCTTGATCAACTCCATCGTAAGGCACTCAAATTGTTCGCTTTTGAAACTATCAAAACATGCTTGTCAGACAAGTTAAAATGAAAAATAGAGATGACCTTACTGGTGTTAGACGATGGGAAATAGCACTCCACATGTTCCGAATATCGTTGTAGTTGCACAGGCTGAAAGGTTCCTGCTTCGAGCGATGCAAAAGGTCAATTAGCCACTCAATTTGAGGCTGGCTGAGAGTGGCTTCATGAGCAAGTTCAGCTACCTCAAAGTCCAGCCAACATCGAAATGGCGCCCAAGGTTGCGCATCAGGAGTTGGTGGGTCTTGCAAAAGGTCGTGCTGAAATGTTGAGAATGTTCGTGTCTGTGCCGGGATTCCAGAGTTAGGGTGATACTCGGTCCGAATGTCGTCAACATTGTGTCGATGTTCTGAGCCATCTACAGATGGTTCATGTGATGAAGGTATGCGAAAAATATCTATCAAATGGCAGCCAGTTATAATGTCGAAGATAAGGATGGTATTTTTTGACTCACCTTCCTCCTCAAGATCCATCCACTGGTCAACATCTGCGACTGGCTCATCTGAAATGTGCGCATTTGAACGCTCTGCCTCAGGCCGATTCGACTCGTCGGCTCCATGGTGTGCATTGATTGGTATATTTACTATAGTTGAGTGTACATTAATATGTCCAGGGATCTTATTAAGACTGAATGAAAATGAACGCACCTGAAGGTCCGTGATAAGTGTTCACAATGTGATTCCGGTCCTCCTCAAAGTCCCTTGCACATTTTGCACAGGCAGTGCGATGTGTCTTGAAGCCACGCAGCTTGAAAGATTTATTACAGAGGTCGCATTGGGCCACCTCTGCCATGTTGGTCCCTGTATTAATAGTGTAAATCATGAGTACTGGAAGCAGCTCTAAGGCATAATACTTACTGATCCATTCGACCAACTCAAATGAGAAACAACAATGTTTAATCTATATTGGTCACGTCTGAATCTCATTGCAACTGCTTGTCAAACATGTACAAAGCATTACAATACCTTGCAATGATGCGAGGTACCATTACAATTTTAATATTATATTTATTTTAATAACCTGCTATTACAATAGTGGTGGGAAATTTCTGACATACCGCTCCGGAACTCAACTATGACACTCATGATAAGGAACTTCTAGCAATCCATGAAGCTTTTCGGACATGGTGACATTATCTTGAAGGCTCCGCCGAGCCAATAGACGTTGTCACAGATCATAAGAATCTTGAGTATTTCTCCACCACAAAACTCCTCTCCTGCCGTCAGGCCCGCTGGTCGGAATTCCTCCATCAGTTTAACCTAGTCATCCGTTTCCATCCTGGAAAACTTGGAGCTAAACCGGATTCCCTTACTAGACGCTGGGATGTCTATCCCAAAGAGGGGATAAGGACTACACTCGAGTTAACCCTCACAATTTCCATCTGGTATTCACTTCAGAACAGTTAGCTTCGTCCCTCTGAGCCTCAACTCTAGTAACTCCAGTTCTTAGGGCAGCCATTCTGATTGATATCAACCAGCTCTGGAAAGACATCCTGACCGCACTTCCCAATGACCCTATTGCATCCAAACATCTTCCGGAACCTTCAGATCCGAGATGGACGGTGGATGATAGTGGTTTCCTTTGCTGCGACAACCGTATATATGTTCCGGAATCTAATAATCTCTGTCTTTGCATCCTCCAGAATACTCATGATCATCCATTGTCCGGACACTTCGGACAGAATCAGACGCTAGATCTCATCCGACATGAGTACACTTGGCCAGGAATCCGCACCTATGTCAAAGACTACATCAAGTCTTGTACTTCCTGTGGCTGAGCTAAGGTTCCAAGACACAAACCTTACGGATTGCTCAAGCAGTTACCCATACCGGAAAAGCCTTGGAATTCTATATCCATGGATTTCATCGAGCACCTTCCGGACTCCTCCAGCTTTACAGCCATCCTCGTCATAATAGACCGTCTATCCAAGCAAGCCATATTCATCCCTACCCATGACACCATCACCTCTCTGGACCTCGCCCGTTTATTCGTTCTCCATGTATTTTCCAAGCACGGAGTTCCATCCCATGTCACTTTGGACTGGGGAACAGAATTTGTATTGCATTTCTTCTGGTCCTTAGGAAAAGCACTAGATATGGTCCTCCACTTCATGTCCGGATATCATCCAGAAGGAGATGGACAGACGGAACGAGCCAACCAAACCCTTGAACAATATCTCCGGATATACTGCAATTACCAGCAGGATAACTGGTCAGAACTACTTCCTTTGGCAGAATTCACTTATAATAATGCTCCGAGTGCTACAACTGGAGTATCGCCCTTCTTCGCCAATAAAGGATACCATCCGAACCTATCTGTCCATCCGGAATGTGATCTTTCATCCGCCCACGCACGAGAATATGCAATCGACCTCGACGATCTTCATCAGTTCCTCCGAGAGGAGATGGCCCATGCACAAGACAGATATCAGGGACCTGCAGATGTTAAATGAAAACCCGCTCTGGACTTGAAAATCGGAGATCAGGTCTTCGTCAAAGCAAAGTACTTCTGGTCCACTCGTCCATCGAAGAAACTCTCAGAAAAGAACTTAGGTCCATTTGAAATCATAGCTTGTCCAGGTATGCACTCCTTCACTGTCTGACTTCCGGATTCCATGTGTTCCATACACCCAGTTTTCCATGTCTCCCAACTAGAACCAGCAACCCCCAACACCATTCCTAATTGTATCCAACCCCCTCCGCCTCTGATCGAAGTCGACGGAGAACCCGAATATGAGATATCCGAAGTTTTAGACTCAAAGTTGGACCATTGGAGAAAGCATTGTCAACTCCTATACCTCATCCGATGGTCCGGATATGAAGGAACGGACGAGGAAACATCATGGCTACTCGCTACAGAACTCGGAAACGCATCCGAACTAGTTTTGGACTTTCACACTGCATATCCGAACAAACCCGGTCCTATTCAACTCTGAAGTACATGATATGCATAGCGAAATACAAGTACACTAAGGAAGGAAGCAGAGAAATGGACCAGAAAAATCCTACAACTCCATAGACCCATCCACCTCTCCGAATCTGCCCCCATCACTTCCGGATGCCTTTTCCATCACTTCATCCTCCCCCTCCAGATCCAGAGTCTTCTTCTCATCCTTCCGAAGCTTTCCAAACAACAAAGCTTGAAATTCCCTCTGTTGCTGAAGGAAAAACTCGAGTCCGGATGCCATCTGGTCCACTGCAGCCCTGCTGCCTTCCGCCGCCTCAATGCTCCTCTCCAGCAAAGTGTTTGTCTGAGCCAGCTCCGCCACTATGTTGTTGGCCGCTGCCACCCAAGCCTGATTGTTGTACTCCATCTCCACCTCTTCCGGATCCGCCGGAGTCGGACTCTTCTGGCACTTCTTACCTTTGCCCTTCGGAGATGGAGATCCGGCAGTGTGCTTTCTCTTCTTGCCCTTGGACACTTTGACAGTTCCGGGTCATCCAGGACAAGTAGCCTTGTCCTTCTGGCAGATATTGCAAGATTTAATCTATCTGAAGGTCAAAACGCTCAGATCCGAAAAAACACGGAGTACTCACCAGAACATTGCTTTCCACATCCATCCCTTGGTGGTGCAGTGACTGCAGGATCCGTCCTTATCCACAGTAGCACAAGACTTCCCATCCATTAGGAGAATCCAACAGAATCATCCGAAACTCACCATTTCTGCTATCATCTCCCTACGCCTCTTGTTTTCTGCCTCCACCCGAAGTTTGGATTCTCAAATCTGTTTAAGTTCCTCCTGACGTTTCCGCTCCTCCTCGCACTTCCGAGCCTCCTCTTCCTCCATCTGAGCTGCAGCTTCCGCGTCTGCAAGTTGCTGCTAGAGCTCCAACAGTTTCTGCTTGGCAGATTTGGGGTTTCCAGAGTTGTTGCCAGACATATCCGATAGTGCATTATAGAGAGTAAAAGTAGGGAAAGGAAGAATCGTCCTGGGACGTCCTACCTCAAGTATATCTGTCCGATTCCAAACTCAGACACTTCTGCCATCGACTTCTCCATCGTCTCACATTAATTTCATCCTGTCTGGACCGATGGTTCCTGTGCCTCTAGGGATCGGCCCTAAGGGGGGGATACTGTCATATCCCACTGATCACAATATGTTCTTGCGTTATATGCACTTCGGCATAGGACATCCAGTAGCATTGCGGAAGATTGCCTGAGACTGCTTTGACTATTACAAGCCAATGCCACCACTGGCAGTGGAAGCTATGGACATTGACGACAATGCAAGCAATGATGAGGGCCCCAAAGACAATGATGATGAACAGCAGGTGGATGATGGTCTTGGCGATGACTCAGAGTCAGGAGACAAATGTGATGAATTCGAGTCAGAAGGGGGGGAAGATATAGAAGAATCTGGTGAAGAATTTGAAGACCTCAGAGAGCCTGAGGAAGTTGAGGAAGAGTCTGATGCCCTCTATTTCTGATTAAAAGACAGGTCATCCAGCAACTCACATAGATTTACAGGGATCAAAGAGTATTAGTAGTTCATGTCATCTATGATACAATAGAGGAGACTGAGATATTTGCTAACATTGTTGTCTTTTCAGGATGAGCGCTGAGTGATCAATCCATGGGCGCTGTTCATAGTCACGGTAATATGTTTCTTACTACTTATCACAAATGGTTAACATTTGATTGGCCGTTAGCCTGGGAGTTTCAGAATACAGTCGGAAGGAGCCAGAGTCATGCTGACAGGCAGACTGATAACAATCTCCATCTTGACCGTATCAGTACCTCTCCACCCTTACCATATCAGTACCTCTCTTGATTATCATGGTTGATTGTACCCTCAGGGTTACAGTGAGAGCTGATTCTGTCATACAGCAGAGCCAACAGTCCCCAACTTCCACTGCAGCACTGCCAGTGGCAAGCCAAAGTTCCCACACTAATGGATGGATTTTTTCGTGTTGGTTAGTATACCAGGAAGGTAAACATTGTGTTTTTAGAATCATAAGTCACCACTCATGCAAAAAATCTAGGAGCTTGCTGTTAAGGTTGTACTCTCATAGGATCAGATCCAAAGGACTTCAGCCTCAGCTCATGCGCTGTGCCCCTTTCCCAAGTACTGTCCCTTATTTCAAAGTACTAATGATAATGTGTCTGAAGGTCCAGATGAGTATTGTAGTATATCCAGATGTCTTCCAGATATTGTAAATGCATATAAGGCTAATCTGGACGTATCCAAACTAGAAACTAACAGAGTATAGACTACCCGAAGGTAGAGCCAAAGATATAGACTATTGGAATCTATCCGAAGTCTTGGAGGATGACAAGAGTAAGAAGGACTCAAGTCTGGAGGACAGAAAGAGGACAAACTAAGATGATATTTGAACTGAGGTACTACAGGACATATACACAAGTTTATATACTAGTAGGCATAACGAAAAGATCAGTAAGCAGTATCCAAGGCTATGTAGAAAGCATATGCAAAGGTTAACAATCGCAAGTCAGAAATGAACATAGGTAAATGGATCAGTAATCATACCAGTAAATAGATATAGCTGAAACAACGGAAAGAAGGAAATACCGAATAGGCTGTGTTAAACGTTATATGAACAGGAAATGAAATAGGAAGCTCATCTATATTGGAACAGAAGTGGATCTATGCATCGGACCAGATTGGATCTAAGGGTCCGAAGTCTGGAAGAGAAGCGTGGATTTTATGGGATATGACACTTGCTGTCAACCTAAACATTTTGAGCTGTAACTGATTCAAAGTATTTACAGGCCACACGCTAAGTGACTGTGTGATAGTCATGTTGATCAGGTACTGAGTACTACTACTAAGGTGAGATATTCACTTCATCTGAGTCCTCATTGTCACGCTAATTTAGATCATGCCTTCTTTTTCCCCTTAGCATTCCTTCTCCCCTTTGTGTGTTCCACCTTCTGGTAAGCTTTCGCAAAAAACTGGAGTTCAGCTTAGTCAGCTATGCGCCTGTCTCTATCTTGCATAGCTGCTGACTCTTTTTTCCCAAAGTGCATTTGAGTGTACTTGTTATTCTGGAACTCATTCTGAACAATTGCTCCTGTCCTCGGAATTGGTCTGTTTGGTCAAATAGTGGTAAGATCCCTTACAATTTCTCCGCCAGGCTTAATGCTCCTCACAACCATAGCCACAGGGCCCACGATTTGGCAGCTGCTGATGGTGGTCTTATGATGGAGCATGCCAATCACAATATAACAGCGGGTGTACCAACTATGCCAGCATCACTGCTTCTGCCTGCTCTGCCATCACTGCTGCCCACCCCAGCATCACTACCACCTGCTCCAGCATCACTACCACCTCCCCCAGCATCACTACCACCTGCTCCAGCATCACTACCACCTCCCCCAGCATCACTACCACCAGCTCTGCATTGCATGCAGAGTTACTTTCATTGATGCAGTATTTTAGGTGCGCTACCTTGGAATTTTATCTGCTGCGTATGTTTGGAAGGCTACACAATTGGTGTTGTGCTAATTGTCTATCTCTCATAATCAGCATGTACATGTTGGGTATGTCTCAGCACATTCATTGTCTTTGCTTCTTCTAACCAATGGCATCCAGGGAGTGTTCTGACCATCTTGCTGTCAGATAAAGTAAGTCTTCTGCACATATCACTGCCATTCCCCTCCAATTAACTGTGGTGCCCTGTAGGAGTGGGTGTGGTTCCTTGTTAACTTATTGGTTCACTAATGACTGCTGTGCTATTCTGCCACAGATGTGAGTCTGTTTGGAGTGTGCGCTACTTGAGGCTAGTCACTCACTGGATTCATCAGGCTTAATTTCGTACATGGTATGGGATTGGACAATTGTTGTGGCATCTGTAATGCTGTGGGGTAAGCTTGTCACTTGCAAGAGACCTCAGTGATATTGACTTGACTGAAACATGCTGCAAGTCGTCATAATCACTCGGTTGTATGCCATGTATTGGCGATCCAGAAAAATCCTGATTTTCCTCATTGTCACCTTCCTGGCTGTCAACATTTTTAACAGAGTGGTCACCATAATGATAACGATGCAAGTTTCAGGGGGTGAGCTCAACTGTGGATGAAAATAAATGTGCATGGGGCTCATTAATGAATACCAGAGGAATTCATTCTCTTTGGCACTTATCAGTGCAAGGTTGACTATCCAGAAGATATCCTACTTCTTATGTCTGCTTCTTGGATACTCAGCACCGCATGGGAGGTCCTCACACTATGTCACACAATCTGGATTGTGGTCAAACACTTCCATGAAATGTGACAACATTTGGAAGGAGGGATTTTCAAGGAATGTTTCATAGTGTTGATGAAAACTCATGTGGTTTACTTTGCAAGGTAAGTTCATGCTGTGATTATTGTTCCTTTTTACCACTGAAGTGTCAGACATGGTAGCTTTGTTGCTGTTTCTTGGGCCGCTGTTGCTGTGTGACTCTTGAATTTTGAATTTGAGCCTCCAGGGTCAGTCATTAGCAGGCTTCATGTTTATTATGGCCTTGCTACCAATCTCCTACAGGTACCAGCATTTCCCCATGGCAAGTGGCTATCAAATGTGAAATGAAATACCTGAAACTAGGATTCACATCAGCATCAGATCCCAAGTCGAGCTGTGCTGAGAATCCAGTGTTCACTCAGCCTTGGTAACATTTTCACATTGGTGGTTTCACCAATTAAAATTGATGTGGCAAGTCCTGTGTTTATGATATCAGTGTGCTCATATGACTTGATTGTGGCTGTAATAATATTGGCCGCGAGAAGGAATACAGCATAAATACTCCCACATCGTTCTTGTCTGCACCTCAACTTTCCCCTGGACTGAGTCATGATCACTGCCAGAGTCAAGCTCAATGTTGCACAACTACCAAGAGCCTCAACTGAACCCTTTCAAGTTGGCGCTAAATTTAAGAACAGAATCATCGTGTGCTGTGATGGGTAAGCCAGTTATGAAATCTTGAGCGCTACCATTATCTGACACTGGTGTTCGTTTAGAACCTGGCAAGACGGATTGATCGTGAAGGAGTATTGGCAGCAAACCAATATCCTGGTGTGTCAATTGTACACATTTGGGAATTTAATACATATCTGTTTTTCAGAAACTATTGCAGGGATTGGAACATGTGGATGAACGATCATAAGCTCATCTGTGCCATGTTCTTATTTTGTCATTCATATGTGTCGACAGGGGAGTTCTGATCCTGCAGGTCATCTACTACCACTGCAGCATTGAAACTGAGCATAATATCTACTCTGAATATGTCGATGGTTCGTGGGATGAGTTCATTAGTAGTATGGAGCTAATGACCTTCCTTTGGATCAGGTGCGACAGGAGGATCCCTCAGTAAGAACATGACTCACTCGCTGATTTTGGCAAGGATTTATGACTGTATACAGGTGAAAAGGTCCAAGAGGCTTATGTGTTCATTGCCCAGTAAGTCTTGCTGAATACGTACTTAGCTACGGCTTAGACATCTCTTTGCAGAAACTACCACCCTGGTGATGGAGTAAGAGATTAGCCTGTTTCATTCAACTTCTTCATTTCAGACTGACATCATCATCTAAGATATTCCTCTTTGGCTTCTCTAGGGTATGCAATGGTACACTAGCATGAAATTCACCATGACTGACATTTTCATTAGGGTGCATATACCGCACGGATGGTAGCCATGTTTATTGTAAGTAGACCTTTGTTGTCAACACTCATCTCAGAAACAAACCTTCATTTAGGGTGCCATTGGTGTTCTAGACCACACTGACATGGATAGCTTTGCCAGTATATTTATTGCATATCAAAAACTTGGCAAAGAGACTGACCAAAGAGGTTTGTCACGTTGACTATCATTTTCTGGTACTTTTGATTGCACTTCAGAGATCGAAAAGCTCGACACATTGTTGAGTCACTGGACCTCCCCTGATTCCTGGGGCAAGAGAAGAGCTCACTCTGATAATAACACTTTCTCCATAAAGTGAGTTTCATTGGTTCATCTGCAGCAGTAACTATGACTAAGATGCATCTTCAGATGTGTTGGTGTTTTTGATACTGTCGGTTCAATTGGTCTACCTGAAGAATTGACACATAAGTCGCCTTCCACAAAATCTATTTTTGGCTTTCCCAACAATGAACTTGGGGAACATATTGAATGTGCATATCATGTGCTTGCTATCAAAGAAACCAGACTAGACTTTGTAAGTCCAAATACTGACTCACAAGATTTCTTTTAACATCTATTCTAGGACTGCTGCAAATTTGTGCAAACAGACGGCGGCGACGGAAAGGGCAGATTTTGAACTTGGTGCTGCATCCTTGCCATCATTTCTGTCATATCCTGTATTCTGGACCCACATCCGATGATATTCCCATGCCTCATCCAGACCTTCGGATGTCCTATCCATGTCCCCAGTCCTCTATCCATCCAGATCCCTGCACCTCTGCATATCCACATCTGCACACCCATGTCCAGATCCCTTGTCCTTCGCAGCTAGCCTGCATCACTCATCCTTGTCCCATCACCCTAATGTCACATCCTATATATCCACACATCTTGTGTGGTCCATGTCCAATCTGGTCCGATCTGATGTATAGATCTGTTTCCTATCTGATATACAATAAGCTTCTTAATTCATTTCCTGTGCATATAATGTTAACACGGCCTATTCGGTATTTCCTTCTTTCCGTTGTCTTGGCTATATCTATTACCGGTATGATTACTGATCCGTTTACCTATGTTCATTTCTGACTCTCGTTTGTTAACCTTTGCATATGCTTCATACATAGCCTTGAACTCTGCTTATTGATCCTTCTGTTATTTCTCTTAGTATATAAACTCTTGTATATGTCCTGTAGTTCCTCAGTCTGAATATCATATTAGTCCCCACACTAGATCTCAGTCTAAGTCTTCATATCAAGTCTAGTCTTCCAACTTAGTCAGTATCCATCTCAGGCCTAGGGAAGAATTCCCTAGGCCAGAGTTCCAATCCTCTGATCCTCTGATCCTCTGATCCTCCACTCCTCTGCTCATCCACTCCTCCGCTCATCCACTCCTCCGCTCATCCACCCATCCGATCCTCCAAAGTTTCTGGAAGTCTATCTGGATCTTTTCTGCAGTCCTCCAGACCTATTCTGCTTTGGACTTCGTCCTTGCAGCCATTCCTCTATTTGCTTCTACTCAGGACTTGTCCTGAGTAGCCATTATACATATCTGTATTAGGATGCAACCTCATCGTAATTTCTGGAAGTTCCTCTGGAACTTTCCCACACTCATCCGGAAGTTACTTGCACCCATCCAGAAAGTCCTTCTGAAGTTTCCCGTGCCTTCAGATGTCCTTCAGACATCTTCGGATGCCTTCAGACTTTCTTCGGACACCAATCTGAAATTAAGGGCACATACTCAGGTAAGGGGCGCAGCGCACAAGCTGAAGCCAAGCCCCTCAGAATCAGTCCTACCCCTTGTGCATGGTCTCAACAATCTCATACTTTTGGTATATATTTTCGGCTGCTTGCCCCTATCGCCACCCTGAGCAGTGTGTCTATTTACCCGCCTACATCCTTCCTTGATCCCTTGGCAACTCCTGTAGTACCCAACTCGCAAAACATCCTGGACTCTGTACTCAAGATGAAATCGAACATTTTGCCAGTTGTGCCTGCCTTTCTGGAACAGTGGGCATTTTCACTGAGTGCTGTCAATGTTCTGAAGACCCTTGAATATGTTGTGAGTCTGTTATTGATGCTGTCACAATGAATGACTTGTGTTGCTACCAATGCAGATCTATGGTGGCAGTCCTCTTGCGCCTAAGATAGGAAATTCTCTGGTGAATGCAGGGGTCAAGCTTTCTTGTGGATATGACACCACAGAATTTGGTGTCAATGTGTTAAGACCATGCACAAAGGGTAGGACTGATTCTGAGGGGCTTGGCTTCAGCTTGTGCGCTGCGCCCCTTACCCGAGTATGTGCCCTTAATTTCAGATTGGTGTCCGAAGAAAGTCCGAAGGCATCCAAAGATGTCCAAAGGACATCCGAAGGCGCGGGAAACTTTGGAAGGACTTTCTGGACAGGTGCAAGTAACTTCTGTATGAGTGCGGGAAAGTTCCGGAGGAACTTCCGGAAATTACAATGAGGTTGCATCCTAATACAGATACATATAATGGCTACTCAGGACTTGTCCTGAGTAGAAGCAAACAGAGGGAATGGCTGCAAGGACGAAGTCTGAAGCAGAATAGGTCCGGAGGACCACAGGAAAGATCCAGATAGACTTCCGGAAACTTTGAAGGATCAGATGGGTGGAGGATTGGAGGATTGGAGGATTGGAGGATTGGAGGATTGGA
>MU172424.1:0-12303 GCA_016695485.1 Suillus hirtellus | reverse complement strand
TCCATAAGTCTATCCGGATCTTTCCTGTGGTCCTCCGGACCTATTCTGCTTCGGACTTCATCCTTGCAGCCATTCCTCTCTTTGCTTCTACTCAGGACAAGTCCTGAGTAGCCATTATATGTATCTGTATTAGGACGCAACCTCATCGTAATTTCCGGAACTTTCCCGCACTCATACAGAAGTTACTTGCACCTGTCCAGAAAGTCCTTCCGAAGTTTCCCATGCCTTCGGATGTCCTTTGGACATCTTCAGATACCTTCGGACTTTCTTCGGACACCAATCTGAAATTAAGGGCACATACTCGGGTAAGGGGCGCAGCGCACGAGCTGAAGCCAAGCCCCTCAGAATCAGTCCTATCCTTTGTGCATGGTCTTAACACTCTCTCAGCTCATCTTCAGATTGCAACCTTCAGGCATCAGCATTATGGATTGACCAGAACATCATATTTTCAAGTCCTTTGATTCCCCAGCTCACAAAGAGCATCATTAATGCAGTATTGCAGCGGAATGGTACAACTACCGTCGATGCCAAGGCCAATATTGAGAACATGATTGAGAGGTATTCAGTAGGATTAGGGAACTCTGTCACAGAGGTTGACACCACTCTGGTTAATGGGTGCAGCCAAAGCAATTGTGTGGTTGTCCTGACCGGGTCTATGGGTGGCCTTGGCTCATACTTGCTTGCAGATCTACTCCAGAGTGAGGACGTGTCTGTGGTATATGCCTTCAATTGCCTGTCAAAGGGTGCATCCATACAACAATGACAGGAAAACTCGTTCAAAGATTGCAGTTTAGATTTCACCATGCTTCAATCCAACAAACTAGTGTATGTGGAAACTGATACATCTGATGACCACCTAGGTCTGGATCAAGAGTTATACCAGAAGGTTTGTGTCATTTCCAGTGTCATTGAATTGACTAAAGATAGCGTAGATTTGCACGTCTGTTACTGCCATCATTCACAATGCTTGGTGACTCAACTTTAACCTGGCGCTCTCATCATTTGACACTCATGTGCGGGGAATGCGGAATCTTATAGATTTGGCACTATCTTCTCCACATCAACCAAAGCCGTGTTTCATGTTCACATCTTCCATTGCATCTGCTCAAAGTTGGGATAAAATGAAAGGGTCATTCCCTGAAGAAGTAGAATACAACCCAGGGGTCGCAGTATGTCTTGGCTACAGCCTGAGCAAATATGTTTCAGAAAGGGTAAGTCCCAAGCTACTTCGGGAGGCATGGATTCTACAAATACTGTTTCCATCAAGGTTCTTGTCAATAGCAAGTTACCAGCATCATCATTCAGAATTGGACAAATATCAGGAGGGCCCTGTGAGGAGCTTGGTCTATGACAAACTGGTTACTGATCATTGTCAAATCAAGTATCAGTCTAGGCACACTTCCGGAAGCTAAAGGAGTAAGTCCATCACCATCGAAGGTATCTATTTGTGACACACATGTTTTAGTTCGTGTCTTGGATCCCTCCACATGCCATATCAAATGCTGTTCTTGATGTGGCTTTCGCAGAAGAAGAACCTCCCATTGTGGTGAATCTGGTGCATCCAAGACCGACCACATGGAAGACATTGATGCAGCCCATTATGGATGCCCTGGTTGAGTGTAAAGTAACAAGCTACCTGCTACCTCTCATGCCATTCTCAGAGTGGCTTGAAAAGCTCAAATCAAGTGCCAAGGACTTGAGCGAAGGAAGGTATCTAATCATGACACATGTGTTTTAGTTCGTATCTTGGATCCCTGCCTACTGATTCCTTCTAATACCCAACAGCCTCTTCACCTCATGCAACTCCTGCCAAGCGTTTTCAATGTATTTAAGGATCTCCTCCAACTCCTGCTCCCTCCGCAACACCATCAATGTGAGCCAGCATTTGTCTTCATCTGTCATCTGAACAGGGTCAAGCTGCAGCGCAGAACACTGATTCTGAATCCGGCTTTGAGCCGCTTGCTTGGTAGCATTCCAAGTCACCTAAAATTTGTTAGTGCTTGGTAAGATATCATAACTAGTATGTGTCGCTTACAATCGCTGAATTGGTCACGATGAGAGGGCCAGGGGCAATCAGAGTATTATCATGATGTAGTTGCTAGATTCTAAGGTTAGGCATGCTAGGCTACTACATAGTCAAACATTATCTACTTACCGCTAGTGGATCGTATTGATCAATTTGATTGAACTCGACATTTTTAAGTTGATCCATGGCAAGGTAGAATGTAGTTTTTGATTCAGTTAATGCTTCAAGTTGTCATGGTGAAATACCACCATAGCAAAACACCCTTTTGAGACAACACCACCATCACACAGTCAGTGGCATGGGCTATTGCAAAGTCTACAAGCGCCAGCAGCAGCCTTGACCTATGATGATGCACACTAACTCTACTAGGATCTTTTGATCAACATGATACCCTCGAGTGGGACCATTAGTCCCTCCTGTCACGCGACTGAGTAAGTGAATGAGATTCCTTCATTGCAGAGTTTATCAACTGCCTTATCCCAGCGAAAGTTGGGATGCACCACCTTGAATTTGAAATTGCATGAGGATGAGCTGGAATTGGATGATGAGTGTAAGGGTCAATTGAATTGTGCATACAAAACTTCGCTAATCTGTGGACATCCAAGACCAAATCTTCATGGGCCACAACAAATCCATCCACAATTCTGAGCCTCTGTCTCAGAGTGCTCAGAACACACCAGCAGCGAGCTTTTTGTCTGAACAAGCACAGATGGAGAGAGAACGACTCAAGAATGGATGGTAAGTTTACATCATTTTTCTCTACCATGTCCTCTAACCTGACCATACTACAGATATGTCTTGGGAGAAGACTGAAAATAAGCTGGCAATTGTCATTGGTGCCACAAACCGACCAGACTCATTAGATGCTGCTCTTTGTCACACAGGCCGTTTCAACCATGAGATAAGTATGGGTGTTCCAGATGAAGAGGCATGAACCAAGTGAGTCCATAGTGTCATGCTATCATTTGTTAGATTCAAGCTTTTGTAGAATTCTGCAAGTACAATGCGCAAAACTAGACAGCGACTTTAACTTTGCTGCCTTTGCCAAGTGATGCCTGGCTTTGTAGGCACAGACCTATCAGCCTTAACAGGTGCAGCGGGCGTCATTGCTGTCAAACGCATCTTCAAACAACTCACAGACGGCACACTCATCCTACCAGAGGCATCAGAAAATGTCGGCCAAGATACTTCCATGGCAGTGGATGCACCACCAATGCCCCCAGCCAATATCATGCCAAGTATAATACCATTTTTCTCTCTAGCATCCCAACTCTCTACTTCTTCCATCGCACACTTTCTCAGTGCACATCCTCCTCCCCTCACAGAAACAAGGTCAGTCATGTTCTATCTCGAGTGAAAACATGCTAATGGGAACGTAGTATGTCGGCGAGAGCAAGAGAGCTGTGAGACTGGTATTCTCTCATGCCCATGCTCCATCTCCCTGCGTGATCTTCTTCAATGAGCTAGAACCTCTTGTCCCTCGGAGAGATGAAAGCATGGTATGCACCCCTTACTTTTCACTCCTATATCTATCTCACATTCCCATTTTCACAGTCAGAATCTTCTGCATGCATTGTGAACATGCTACTCACAGAGTTAGATGGACTTGACTCCTGCAAAGCTGTCTACATCATCGCCACAATAAACCGTCCCGATATGATCAACCTGGCTATGGTTTGCCCAGGGGTCTCAACAAGCTCCTCTACATTGACCTACTGTCTGCAGCTGGTTCCTCGAACATGCTGACCCACTTCTCAAAGTGAGCATTATCCCTTGTGGCATTGGGGCATTGGGGTATGTGCAAGTGAGCACAAATATTCTTTGACAGTCTCTGATAAATAATGATTTTATGTGCAGTGCCTTCCTCCAGACCGCTACCTGCTCTCCATGCTGCAAATGTTGGACCGAATATGCATGACCCTCAGTGGCTGTGTATCAGAGGAGTTTTTTTTGGCCCTGAAAATATCACGACAGGTGTTCAGGATGATCTTCAAAAGATCACTTGCAGTTTGCTAATTTTAAAAGCTTGAATGGTGATATAACCCAAAATCTTCGGAAGCCTAACAAGGCTAACATAATTAGTGAGGTAGCGGCTTTCCCATTGTGAAGGCTGGCCGTGAGAACTGCTCTGAATTTGTTGACCAGTGCGAAAGACAATTTGGCATCGGAAAGCCTTGCATTGCATTCCAGTAGGGTAGCAACATTATGCAGATTACATAGCTATCCCTTATCAGGTAATACAAGTGGAAAACATGGATTCTTAAACAAACCAGACACAATCACCCACCATTCACTTCTAGGCTGTGATCGTACAATGTCATAACATTGTCGCAGACTCCAATGTTAATATATATTTGATGCCTACTGCTGAAATTGCTTTCCATGATAAAGTCATAAATAGGTTTGTTATTGAAAATTTGAATTACAGCAGATGAGCATGTTTAACAACCTGGACACAATCATGCCATGATCCCTTGCTGGCAGTGATGTCCCAATGTCCCAATGTTTTCACCAATTCCTCATCATAGCATAGATTTGCATTCATTCATGGATATGTATTAGCAAGTCAAATTTACTGACGTATAAATAGCTATATTCAGCAGAAGCAAAATTATATATGTCTGTAGTTATCATGGTTACAATATCACGAACTCATGAATTCACTGATGACCATGTTCAAAAGCTTCTCCCTGTGACAATGCTCACTGAGAGGGAGTTCCTCGCCACATGGTGGCAAATGGTTAAGTATATGTATTCTTTCATCCTCGTGCTCTTTGTACATGCATCCAATATTCTGACAGGCCGTTGCGCCCTCTGGGAAAGGGGTGTACATCACTGCAATGTCAGTCTCAGCAATATTATGGGATACCACTTACATGGTCAATTTATAGGTGTGCTCAACAACTACAACTTATCATCATTTTACCTTCCTCCTACATACCACCTACTATGAATTGCATTTATGCCATATTGTAATCCTTTTGTTTGACATGTAGTACTCTTCTTCCATTTCTTCGCAGTATGATTGGGCAATCCACTCAAAATGGAGATACACGCTATTGCAAAATTACAGTCGGAATTAGGCAACTGAAACTGTGTGTTATGTTGTCAATACTGACTTGATACTGTAAACACTTGATTGGTCGGACAAAAGATGCTGGAAAGCGGAACTACGTGTTCTCGAATGTGCATGCACTGCGTATTGTCAAAAATTTCCAACAGTAGATACCTGGCTGGAATGTGACTCCAGGGTCAAGTTTTAGCCATTTCTGGACCTATGGTATGAACCGGCTTCCAGATGGTTGATGTTCTGGATTTCAATCACCTCGAAGACATTGTTTGGCCATCAAGTTCGAGCCAGCTGCTACCATGGGTCCAAAACAACACCATACATATATATATAATAAACCACATATGATGTACACTTTATTTAATAATAATTTTAAATATTGTGAATATGCATTAATATTTCATTTAAATTGCGAATACATGGTAGCTATAGGAAATACGATGCTGATGCTACCTGCTCACTACACCTCTGAAAGCCTGACTATATGCAACATAGTTGTATGCACACACGCATTGGCGAGGGAGAGGCTACACGAGGTATTTGTTGGGGGTCAAGATAAAAATTAACGGAAGCCAGACTTACAGAGAAATGATAGATGCCGCTGGCTTTTGTCAAGGTTGTTTTCTCACTTTTCTGCATTATGGCTTGCATTGGTGCTAGCAAGTTCAGAGTAGATGAGAGTTGCTCACATTGATATTGATGGAGGTCATGGCACTGATGACCTTCCCACTCTTGACCCTGGAGCAAGCAAGTGGCAAGCCTATACAATATATAAGTGACTTTCAAGACTATTGATCTTGTCATTACTTACTGGGCTGTGTGATTTTCAGTAGCCCAGTATGGACCTGGAAAGAGGGCTCATATGTAAGTTGGCAACTTGGCAGCAAGAGAATAGGAACACCTACCCAACTTCCTGAATTTGTGGACCCTGAAACAATTGTAAGGTTTGAAATAATCCCTAACAGAAGTATACGCACTTACCTCCAAACTATCAGAAAGAAGTCCTCATAGAGGCCGTCCAGGTTGGGACTCCAGGCGAGCATGATTGTGACCTCCTTGCTGAGGTCATTGCTGTGAAACATTGGGTGAACTTTTTGAAGTGAGATCACAGACACTCATGACTGGAAGGTCAAATTCTGACAAAGGGTCAGGGTGACATTGTTTTGGATTGTCAAAATGCATCTAGTAGTTGAATTGAGTGTAGATTGAAGAGCTGGAGTTCTGTAGTTAGAGTCTCAGCAAGCTAACCGTGATAAGCAAGAATGGTATGGGCTTGAAGTATGATATAGCAGTCATCACTGTTGTCGAGAAGGTAAGCTTAAACACCATGCACCTTGATCTGAACACTTACCGTGCAGCACAGCCTTATTCATATACGATTGCATACATCCAGCTGCAGGGGTTCACAGCTGTTAAGATGCTGCCTGTGAGCATAACCATGCTTCTTGAGGTGGTTCCTGGTTGTTCTTTTGGTCTAAAAAGACTTAACAGCTCACATAGTGAGCATGGGCTCAGACGCCACTGGTGAGTCAAAGTCGGCAAATTCAGACTAATAACAATGCTATACAAGTAAAAAGTATCGTTCTTACAGTTCATTGGCTGGTAGGCATGCAAGATAGTGTGCAACAACCTGTATACCTCGTCCACACACTGGCCTCGTCGGGTGGATGGTGGTTGTTGGAGATGAGTATGCAATAGAATGCTAGCGCGTGGTAAACAGACACGTGCAGTCGGTGGTAGAAATAGGTTTAACTTCCATAACGGGATTTAACAAGTTGTCCTAGGCGACTTGTGCATTTGACTCACTGAGCCGCCAACTATTCGTGCTTATATATATGCATTAGCTGCAGGCTATGTTCAACGTTTGAGTCCAGGTAGATGTAGCTAAAACGTAGATAGCACGCAGGTGAGAGTGGCTCTAAGTTCGAGCCATTGTTGACACCAGTGGTAATTTAAAGGGTCAAATTTCCGACATCGTAGAAGTTGGCTGATATCTGATGGCTTCGACGTGGCTGAAATCTTAGGTACCCCCAGATTCTCAGCCATCTCTAAGCCGTCGGAATTTTTGGACAACACGCAGTGACGCTTAGCCTCCATGATTGTTGTATTCTATTCATTACAAAGTCATAGTGGTACCCAAGACCTGTGACCGTTCATTCTACAAAGCGACTTATAAGGGAGGCACGCTACCTCAACTACAAGTACGTCTACGATTGTCATGCTCTAGCTTAGGCCCCTCAAGCAACAACCGAAAAGCCAATTCATCGGTCAGTTTGCGGTACTCGTATGCAGTATAAAGTGACTGGACCGCCGAAAAGCACCTCCTTACAAGGTCCCAGGACTCTGCGTGTGATGTGGATGGACGCACGCTTCTGATCCCCGTAAAGCCAAAGTTGCCTTTTTCCTTTGCGCATGTACGAGCATCCACTGTCAGCCATTCTTCCAATGGTCTGTTCTTGCTGAGGAGGTTTCCACCTTCATACCGAAGACAGACCCAGGTGAGGACCCAGATCAACAATTCAGCATCATGCGCATACACATGCTCGACCTTGCCTGCCATGGCGTCTGGCGAGAGAAGCTCTACCGCCATGAATGGCACCGTTCCGGTGCGCTCGAGGCCCCTGGGACCATCACATTTAAACGACGATAAGTCGTAGTCGTTGAGAACGCCTATGTATTGACCGCATAAGCGGTACACCATGAGATTGCTAGGGCTGACGTCCCGATGAAGAACGCCTCCCTTCCAGAGGGCGCGATGGCCTATCGAGTAGTGGATAAATGATGAAGAGCAGGAGAAGGGAAAAAACTTACACTTCACAACTTGCCACCATGCGGCAATGAAGTCCTCGCCAGAAAGCGTCGTAATTGGGATAAGCTTTCTGAATACGATGATGTACAGGACGCGGCTGCCCTGTTCAGCCCGTTCAGCGTCCTTCAGTCCTAGTGCGACTCTGATTTTGGACATAGATGTTTCTTCAAACTTGTGGAACCAGACCAGCTCTGGGACGTGGCCTCGCACATCCGGATCTGTCTGTGCAATCTTGTAGACCTCCTTGAGGATGTCTGGCTCGCTCTGACGCGTCTCTTCTGGCCAATAGAGCTTGGCCACTAGATCAGGGGATTCGTTCAGAAAACAGGCGTCCCGCTGCCGATCTGATAGTGCCTCGCTCTTTACCGGAAACACAGTAGTTGCACGTCCGCGTATACCGAAATGAGTCACGCACTCCTTAGACTTCACATCCAACTCTAGGTCGATCTGGGTACCCTCAACCATCACCTTGCCCGAAAATCCGGGCTCAGGCTCAAACATGCGGTTGAGGCCCCACTGCTCGTATCCCATCCGCTGCATGATGAGAAGTAAGACCAACCAGTGTGGAAGGTCCTGAACGAAGTTGATGGCAGCGCCTTGAATCGTGGTTTCGCGATCACAGAACCAGATGTAAATATAATCGTCTGGAAGGAGTCGTCAGTTTGGCGCCAGGTTAACAGCATCCCATCAACTTACTGTTCACTATAAAGGAGATGACGTGTTGCCGCGCGATGTGAGCCGCGAACATCTCTGCAACGTAGAGGCCGTTCTGGACGATAGGATGGGGTTTCGTCGGGTCGTCCTCTTCAGTCCGATCTTCATTGTTGCCGCCTCGCTTGCGCTTGACTCCTCTGCTTGATTGCGACGAGGGTCTTACTACCTCGCACATGTCAGTCAGAAAGCACAAAACGGACAAACTACAGCTTACACTCATTCGATGCTTCGTGGGGGGTCTGAGCAGACCCAGTAGCAGGCGTTGAACCTGTTGGCTTAGCAGGGCCACTCGTGTCCTTCCTACATTCCATGTACTGCGCAGAAGGAGAAGGAACGATGTAATCGGTCTTATAAACGGACGGCGGATGGGTCAAAAACTTCCGGGGGCGTTTTAACTCCAATGTCGATCGAACATCGGTCCATTGAAAGTTGTCTTTGGGCGATTTGCACGCCGTCTCGGTAAGAACCTGGGATTCTTGCGTTTCGTGTGCTTTCGTACCCAGGGCAGTTTGATGAGAGACCACGACAATGTCAGGCTTGCGTTCGGACTGTTTGTCCTGGTGGTCCTGGTATATGGGCATTGTATCACTGACATGGAGTAGAACGTTGGTCTTCTCGTCGACCTTGAACGCAGGTATTCCTTGTACATTCACCTTGCTTAGTTCACGGAGCGCACAGTTGGCGGCTTTGACAAAAGGAGCATATGTCAATGGTTCGAGGTTGGTATCACAACTTGACAATGGCGTCAGTTTTCTTTCGCACTGCTCGAGATACTGACTTACAAATTAGTCAGGTGTCCCTTTATCTCCTGTGCTACAGCCCCCACATTGCAGATAGGCAGAACAGCATTGAGGGCAGTTTCGAGTAGCTTCGATTTCTCGTTGACAGAAAGGTTTTGAGAGCGACCTGTGCATCTTGCAAGGAGTTCTTGCAGCATCGTATCTGCCTCACACTTCTCAAAGTTTTGGACGTCCCTCGCGATCCATGGGCTGACATTTTTGACTCTGCGAAGTTCACTGATGAGTGATGGTGGCGAGAACAAAATGAGAGCTGACGCACTTAAGGCCAACAGTACTGATGTGTTCGCTGACAATAGCGGAACCGACTGCGAGTGGGGTGGACTTGAGCCCAGTCTCCGAATCGGCAGACAAGGCAGAGTTACGGGGAGGTGTCTTGTCATGTACGGTGGCATCAGCATTGTCGGCCATGATGATGAGGCCTAAGAAGGCTCAGATAGAAAAGAAAGTGGGTTGAAAATCTGGATACGCAAACCTGAGCTAGCTTTTAAACTAGCAAAACACCATTGTTAGATATTTCAAGTCAAGGTCCACAAGTGATAATCGATAAGTAGTTGAACGAAGTTGATGGCAGAGCCAGACTCACGGTTCAGTAAACGATAAATTGACCGAGTTCGTGACAACGACAATTATATAATCACCTTCGACATGAGTCCGCCGGTTGAGTTCAAATCCAAATCATCCCTAGATTCCTACTTGATCTCTCTTGTTTTCTTTGGCGTGTATCCAACACGTACCGGTTGCAATCCAAATAAACAAGGTTTGTTATGGTATAAAGTTTTACCGCGTACAGAGGCGCATGCGATCATTCTCACTGGGCTGGCACTCCATCAGGACTTGTGGGCGCGTTGAAGAACCATAGGCTGTACAGCTGTCACCTTCACGGTGGCCCTTTACCTCCGTTTTGATTTACAAATTTCAAATCTTCGGACGACAAGTCACTTTCAGTAGTCCCCCTGAACACCCGAGTAATCAAGGAATCTGATGGTCTTTCTCAATGTTCTTTTCAGCTATCTCTCTCTGCATCCGAACAACTAGACTGCACGATCTTTTCTACAACAGAAGTGTGGGACGAGGACCCAGGGAGCATCGAAATCACTCATCCTCGAACTATGCTGTGGTTGTTGCCTTTGGCATCTATTGGGTGCGATGTAAATGAATATTTTATTGGTCCATCTTGACGTCCACGCGTCCCGCGCGTCGCACAAGAAAATTTTGCAGAAGAATTTTACTGATCGGCAGCCTTTGCCTTTGCCTCCGTTTCTGATCTACAGATTTCAAACTTTCATTTTGCCGAACACTTCTGTTCATTCCCAAGCTTGAACACACGAATAACCGAGGGATCTGATTCAGGACGTCTTACCAGAAGTCACTGTCCGCAGTCCACAGCTGGGCTGTGCGATCTTCCTTGTATGGAGTAAAAGTGGGAGAAGAGGACCCGGCTGCTCCTTCAATGAGCCTTAGAATCACTTTCCTGTAGTCCTCAAGGTTACACATCGGAGCTCAGGGGACGAATGTCGCGTCAAACGGTAATGCGCTGAGACTCGCGATTTGTCGATCACCACACAAGAGACGCTGATCCATCTTCTGCAGGCAAAGTCCATCCACTCGGCAGATGTTGTTGCTTGTCCATCCATATGATCCGAGTCATTGTCTCCTCGACAAAAAAGGGCTTGGGAGAACGGTCAAATCTTACGTCTCCTGAACTGTTAGGCGGATCTCTACCCATAGTCATCTCTTTATAAGTTGGTGATGTGCGCTACGTGTTTGCGGGTGCCTTCACTATCCTTCATGATCACCCCACCATTTTGCTGTTCGCCACCGTTGTGCTCCATGTTCGTACATGTTCGCTGCATATCTCGCTTCGGACATTGCACAACGTGTCGGTTGAAAATGGTTTGGTGTGCTTCGTCCCCCGTCGTTGAATCATTCTTCGCATTATGATCAAGTTTCTTCTTTAACCCCTCTCGCTCTGCCCATCACACGACTTTCAGTAGGTATCTGAATATATCTACAATGTACGCTGCTTCAGCTTCGCACCGAACACTGGGCATCGCATTTTTTTCGGATCCATACATCATGATAGTGAGATATAGGAGTGCGATTCCTGAGAATGGTCCCGGCTTATACAAATCAATATTATCTAAGCGCAACCCCATCACTGAAATCCAAGTTTTGCTGTCAAATCTTATATTCACCTTATATAAGGACCAATACCTACAATTAGTGAAATTATGACACGTTAAGGTGTAGAGTGAGACAGAGCATTATAAGGGTAACCTCCGTGGCCAACAACTAGTAGTACAAGTGTTATTTGACTACCCTCTCATTTGTACTGAAATTGGCAATGTTACTTCTGCGCGATGTCATTGCAACTGCTCACCCATAAATGTGATATGATGTCTGGAATGGATTTCATTGTACAATTGCGTAATCTCAATAGTAAATAATTGTTGTGATCACTGCGTTAGCCATAGGGAACAATTCAATCTGTTAAGGCAATATTTGGATGGTATATGAAGCATTATAATGGTAAAGGCTGCGGCGCACTGGTGACAAACAGACACAACGATTCAATATGTAGTCATCGTGGATTGCAAGTCGGATTATTATCGGCTTGACGCAGGTCTGAAACTGCGTTTACGTAGGACCACTTTCTCATACTTTTCCCCAACTTGTCCCTTTTCAATACATGTGATCTAATATCGTACATTTTTTGAATGTGTTGACCCGAAGTTTCCAGATGGCACTAATGATCCAGAAGAGCCATGTGTGCCCCAGCCTGGATGACAATATACTGATGGAGAGATGGGATGGTCAATTATCTTGCAAAACATTTCGTGAGTATTGGTCGTATTGTTTCTTTCGTAGGTCATTCTATAATATC
>MU172423.1:38604-56799 GCA_016695485.1 Suillus hirtellus | reverse complement strand
ATTGTCAGGGGAGGTGGAAGCTAGATGAGAGCTAGATAGAGCTAGTGATGATTAGTGAAAATGTTAAAGTGGATTGGTATGGAGAAGATAGTCAGGCAAGAGGGAAATGATTCCCTGACCCAGGATTTGTTGTCCTTGCTGCGGCACAATGTCTCTTGAGATGGCCTGTGGCTCAAAGAATAAGGATAAGATGCCCATCATACAAAAACAAAAGACCAGACATTGACGTTGAAATTATCACTCACACAAGGTAACGATATGGCCAGAGCAGTTAATGAACAACCAAGGACAGATTGGTCCATTTTTTAAAGACTCATTCAAGGAACCATACGGTAAATTGAAGCAAGACTTTGTCAATTGAGACTCTCAGAGGGCCACTTTGAGAATTGCTTGTGTGGCTAGAATCCTCTGAGGTAGTTGCAGCTGAGTTTTGCCAACTGGTTGTGTCAGACTGGTGTCCAGTCACATCGGCAATATTGAGGGAAGCACAACTTGGTAAAACTTGATAATCATGGAGATTAGTAACTTAGATATGATAACACTTTGAATTCAATAGGACAATGTTAACATATCCTGGCTCCGCTCTCAATCAGAGAACGACAATATCCCCACACATTCCCTCGTGACCCTGCAACTGGAGTGTTACCTAGTGTTACATGCCTGCGACAGGCATCGCACATGTCAATGGAATACTTACTGGAATTTGAAATGTTATTGTGCCCTTCACATGATGAACCCAGTGACTAACATAAATCCAGCTGCTATGCAGTAGATAAAAGTCCACAGACTGGTCTTGCTTCCTTTGCGCCTAAATAATTCATTGGGGGCACACTGCATGCCCTCCATCTGTTAAGGTCGTACTCTTGTAGGATTGGATCCAAAGGACTTCGGCCTCAGCTCGTGCGCTGTGCCCCTTTCCCAAGTACTGTCCCTTGTTTCAAAGTACTAGTAACGACGCGTCCGAAGGTCCAGACGAGTATCGTAGTATATCCGGACGTCTTCCGGATATCGGAAATGTGTATAAGGCTAATCCGGATGTATCCGAACTAGAAACAAACAGAGTATAGACTACCCAAAGGTAGAGCCGGAGATGTAGACTATCAGAATCTATCCGAAGTCTCGGAGGATGACAAGAGTAAGAAGTACTCGAGTCCGGAAGACGGAAAGAGGACAAACTAAGATGATATTCGAACTGAGGTACTACAAGACATTTACATGAGTTTATATACTAGTAGGCATAACGAAAAGATCAGTAAGCAGAATCCGAGGCTATGTAGAAAGCATATGCAAAGGTTAATAATCACGAGTTGGAAATGAACATAGGTAGACGGATCAGTAATCATACCGGTAATAGATATAGCCGAAACAACAGAAATAAGGAAATACCGAATAGGCTGTGTTTAACATTAAATGAACAGGAAATGAAATAGGAAGCTTATCTATATCAGAACGGAAGCGGATCTATGCATCGGATCGGATTGGATCTAAGGTCCGGAGTCCGGAAGAGAAGCATGGATATTATGGGATATGACACCATCAATGAAATCAATGAAACATGATCGCAACATCAAGGACACCTTGGCTGGAAAGTAACTTGCATGAGGAAATGTGATCAGGTCTATTCCATTATACTGGACAGCACCTTGAGGGCAAACCTGACATTCAATGACATGGTTACCACTCGGTTACCATATTTAAGGTAGGCAACCATAGTGATTGTCGCTTTATAATAGGCCTGCTGTGCACTCATTCACAATGCATTTGTGGGAGTCTTGTGATGGACTCAAAAGAGCCACTTGGACAGACACTACAATATCACACACTAAGGGGCAAATGCCATGTGTCATCCACAGGGGGATGCACTGTTAGTACATATTGAATATATATATATATATCCTGTCACTTGCCACATCTCAGATCAATGTTCATGTTCAACTACAGTACTCATAGGGGCAACCAAATCAGCATTGTACACCAGATTCATACTGGACACTTGTTAAAGATGGCTCTGATTGGGTGTGTCCATATATATCCATCATCCACCAGACAGATCCGGAAATTATTCATTAGTATTTGGTAACATCTGTGTATCATTGAAACAAGTTAAAAGGCACACTTTATCCTGCTTTCACCAGACCCACTCCCAGACTCTACAATGGATTCTTCTACTAAAACATACTCACCTTGTGCTTCAACAGAGTTATATTTGCCTCTTGCCATTGTCCCATTGCAAGATGCTATTGCAATGCTGGCATCACCCAATCATGGTTCCATGACTAATGGCACTCCACTGCCAAGCATCAAACAGCCATCCTTGAACCCATCAAGCAACTGTATCATAATTACACAGAACAACTATATCATGGAGGGGGGAACCATCAATATATATTCAAGTCACTGCAACAGTTCCAGTGAGTTCTTTGTATGTTTGACCAACAAGACTCACTTCACAATGTGAACAGCTACTGCCAAGTTAGAACGTGTTACTGCAACTGCAGAGCCTATGCCCTTCAAGGCTCCATCAGCAATGCAGGCAGAAACCCCAGAGCACAGTCGTGAAAGCACAGTGTTGAGTGGCAACATGTTTGATGAGTGCATCATGATAAACATAGGATCACCAAATTGCACTGGAGCTGGTAGGTCTTTGAGTTCATCCAAAAGAGACTTGGCTTACAGTTGATTGGCATCAGTTAAACAAATCATTCTTGCATTTTAAATTGACCTTGACATCTAGTGGAATGGAGTAAGGGTTAATGTTGAATGTACTATTTTGTGCCCACCTGTATGCCTATGTAAAGATATCGATCAACATTTATTTCTGAAAAAATCTGGATGCATGTATGTGCCTAAGCTTGGTGCTTGTAGCCACTTCACTACAGGCTTCCCAAAGGTTATGATGAGCTTGCTATGAAGAAAAAACCCATGGGAAGGGTGCCAATTGTATAGTGTTTGATTAAGGTTCAGAAAACAGATCAGGCAGTCCCTTGGAGTGTTCCATGTTTCCTGTAGAAAAGTATTTTGAAGAGCATGCAGTTGCATGACATCTGTCATAGTGTATGATACCAAATCCTTACAGGGGCAGTTTTACTTTTGAAAATGTGCAGCAAGGGATGATGATGATTATTTCTAGAATCCAATAGTAAGTTGCTACAGGAATTGGACTTACATGGAACTTGATATATTCCTGTTCCTCCTCCATCCCAGCAACACAGATGGACATAGAACTTTTGAAGGCCATGTTCAATATGCTGAATTATATCTGGCACCATAATAGATATGCTCCTGGATTCCCAGGCCAAAGTTTTTGCTAGCACCAGACACAGGCAAAGGCATCTTGAGTTATGTCCTTACCATCCTCAGGCTCCTCAAGAATGTCCATCCCCCTCCTTTCTGTAGATTATGTGGACAGACATTACATATACTTCACTTGGGCTAGGCCCAGATCTGTCTCACATTGCTCTTGAGAACCACTGCTTGTTGCTTGTCCCCACCAGCACAATTGGCATGTCTCCTACACATGCAAATGGATTCTGATAAACTCTGCGATATGCAAGAAGAGCATACATACCTTAAGGGGGTATAAAGAACACTGCCTTTCCGGAGGTCCATCACTGCAGTGCCATTTTTAGTGCGAGAGTGGATCATGTCAGCTTTTGTACATTTGAACCATCATCAACACATCAACAATGAGCTTATATATGTGCACCCACTGGATGGGGGCAGATTTAAGGTTCCTGGGTGTTGTCTTAAGTATGGATGAGAGATGTGATTTCTTGATGTAGTGGGAACAAGGACACTAGGCCAATGGAGGCTGCATTGGTGAGCATTGAGCTGGACTACATTTGCCCTAGACTCATTCTATGAGTGCCTGTAACCAGTGCAAGTTGATTCAAAAAGCATAGATTTTACAAAGTGAAAGCCCAAACATTGAATATTAATCAATATTATGTAAGCTATATAGCACCTGCTGATGTGCCATGATTCCAAACCATCTATCCAGCGGATCTAAATTCTTTGCATATTCCTGTTCTTCTTCAAATTTGCTCAATTTCCAACATGTCAAGACCTGCAACATTTGTCCATATCCCATGCTACCCAGAACTCCTGCCCTGCAAAAAGGTCCTACTCATGCACTTTTTCAATCTCCTTGACTGTGATGCCAATCAACTATGTATGGTCTGCCTTTGAAGCTCCCATTTCAATGCTTAATGTTGTCAAGCTATGGGGTCTTTCTCTTTTCTGCATGCTGTTAAGTGTTGCTGCTGTTGTATTTTACACTGCTCACTCATAGGCTCTCATTCTGTGTGCATAGGCTTATTCTTTTCTGCAGTGTCTGATGCTCGTCTGCAAAGTCTCATGCTGCGTCATATGTGTGCAGGCTCGACAAGTGTTGTCTATTGCATGTAGTTGCTCATACCACCTCAGATCACCCCATCACTATGATCTGCTTTATCACCTTGAATATCATCAATTGTGCTTCAAATCCTTCAAAAGCTGATGTTCTTGGCTTTCATAATCTTTTATTAAGCACTGTGGCCGTTGTTTTTTGTGCACTGAACTGTTTGCAGGTTGTATGTAGTTAGATGGCAAGTGGGTTGTGGTGACTTACAATGGGGTGTCCATGTCATCATCTCTCCTTGTCTTTCAGGCATCCAACTATACTCACTGTGCTGCACTACATCGATTTATTTCTGACCAACATTCTGATGTGGTGACATCTGTTATTGTATTCATGGATCATTTCACTGCTTGTTTCTCACACAAACCCATCGTAATCACAAGACATTCAAGTGCTTTGATGCCCCCCCTCTCTTCTGGCTCTCTGCATTGCCCCTCTCTCCAGCAGTAGTGTTTGTCACACAAAAGGCACTAATGTTGGTGTTATCTTTCCAGCATTTTGTCGACTTTCATGAGTGATTTGGTGCTTTGTCAGTCAATGCTGTTTTGGAACAGTTGGCCAATGTTCATGTGTCCCAGACTGTGTATATATCTTATTGACCTGTATGGTGTTGAAGTGGGGCTCCATCTGCCTGCTCAGTTGTCTCTTCCATATATGGATAGTGAAATTCTGTGGTCCACTCTTAGTCTTGATGACTTGGTCCACCCCCTGCATGACCTTTCTATTGCCATGTTATCTGGGGCTATCAAATGTTTACCAGTATGGGGTTATCTTGTTGTCTTTCTTCGTTCTCATACTAAGACCAGCAATAGATTGGTGTTTCACATTTGAGAACACCTTTTATTTCTGCATTCAACTGGCTCTCAAATCATCAACAGTCATTCCTCAAGGTAAGACAATATCACAGCAGAATAAAGGAGCTTGTTACACATGTAAGCCATGAATGGATCTGTAGAGAAGTTCTGGCACATTTTGATGCAGACTATGCATAGATTGGATACCCCACTTATTGTGGGAGTGGGCTTTGCATGCCTCCGGCTTCCATTCAGTTTTTGTTTGTGTTTGACATAGTCCTACCACCATGAACATGGGAGTCAGATGTTGGTCAATCAAATTTTCAAGAGTTTACTGTTATCATAGACTTCTTCCACCCTAGCCTCATAATAGCTATCCTTGTGTTCCTCAACGGTGCAGGTATGTAACCTGCCCACAATATTTTTTCTTCATGTTTTGAATACTACATATCATAGCACAACAGCAGTCATTTATTGGGAGCAACAATGAATTTCATGTCTTCAAATACTCAATACATGTGGTAATATCTACTGTAATGCAAAAGTTTGGAAAGGACAGAAAGCCAGCTAGCAAGAACTGGAAGCAGGCCTCGAACTTGTGTATCCACTGATGTTCTCTGTCAATTACTTACCTCATAGGTGAGCCAGTCAACCTGTTGGAAGGTTGGTCTGCATATCATATATTTCCATATGCAGATCTATACACTAGGTTGAAATGTTCCTGCAGATGTCAATAGTACCACATTCCTTTAATTTCTGATGGTGCATTGGCATACTGGTCAGTAGTACCACATCTTTCGAAGATTGAAGATTCTTACAGACAAGTTAGTTTAAATATGTAGCATGTCCCTCTGTTTTTATTAGCAACCTCACCTCTACAATGACAACTGTCACTCAGGCTGAGTCCAAAGCATGCCTACCCTGTGTTTTAACTGAGTCCAAATTGCCTGATGTTACAATGGTACGTCGTCATGTGTGAACTCAGGTAATCTAATGATAGTAGTTGCAAAAGAGCAATGTCTGGTATGTTGAGCTTCATAAGGTCACCTCTATAGAAGAATAGAGGTTGCTACATCGAATGGTTGTTGACGATGATAGCAAGTTACAGGCAAAAGGGGTCTCAAATCCTTCCAAAGGTATGGATCGAAGATCAAGGTAAACCAAGTGTGAATTGGAATAGCTAGTACCTGGTAGACTGAGTAAGACTAAAGTAAGAAACATCTACTTTAGTCTTCTGACTTATATAAGTCTACTCTATCATATCTAGGCTCAGCTTGAAGCTGGGTTTGAATCTGCCTATCTATCAAGTCAGAGATAACATACACAAGGTAGGTCTTCTATCTAGCTGCAGACTGCAGTGCAGTCCTTCTATCAGCACATGAGGCAACATGAGGCTTGCCTTCTATCTTAATAACCATTAATAGGTCTTCTAGACCTATGTCGTCATATCATATGTCAGTGTTTGTCAGCGTTCCAGAACACTTTCATAAGCCCGGCATCTTCCAGCTTATACTTCATACATCTATTGTCCTAGGCCTGGAGGCCTGTCTTCATCGTCATGGACCTTTAGTCCATCGTTCTATCATCACAAGCTTACTAAGCTTGGTGTGTATCCTGTGTTCTATCATTGCCATGCATGGTGGCAGAGGGCAGGTCGATAGCTGGGGGCTCATGCCAGGGTTACTGTAACACCTGATGCCAATGGAACCCCCCTGCCAAATCAACTACTGGATGCAAACAATTGCATCACCATCATCCAGAATAACTTTATCGCAGAGGATGTAACCATCAACATATCCTCAAGTAACTGCGACAGATCCAGTGAGTTCTTCACATATATTGAACTTACCATTTAGGCTCACCTTTCAAACAAGCTGTAACCAAGCTGGACTATGTCGCTGGAACTACTGAGCCTACATTCTTGCAGCCTCCAGTAGCAAGACAGTTGGTACCAGTGGAATACAGTCATGAAAGCATCATATTCACTGGCAACACTTTTGGCCAGTATGTCATGATCAACATAGGATCCCACAATTGCACAGGAGCTGGTGGGTCATTTACTTCTGACCAAAAATCCAAGAGCTTAACAATCCTTTACCACTGACCAGTCAAGCAGACTGCTCTTCCTTAGGTCTCAAACCAGGTATGATATTTTCGTGAAGTAGGGAAACCTTTTTGAGTTGTTACTTGTTACTTAGTTAAGTCCTGTGTGGTCATGAATGACCCTATGTTGGACATTGTATTATTTTGCATCTGATTTCAGTCCTGTGTGGCTGTTCATGGCCCCATATTGGGTGTTGTCATGTACTTACTCAATACTCACTCTATATTTCATAGTCTAGAGTTATTGCCTGTGATAAATCAACAACGCCTCTTGGTGCCCACTCAGTGATGCATGATGGACTGTAATGCTGGTTAGCAAAAACAAACCAAACCAAACAATAAACAAACAACCTAGTCTCTCGCTACATGGAGTCTGTATATATTCAGTATCTTTTGTAACGAGAAGATATCCATGTCACTTTCCATGTGTCAAGGAGATTATTGAATGTGATCTCAAGGCGATTGAGCCTGAATTTGACTTCCCAGAGACGTGCAACTTCGGTTTTGGACTTCAAGAATACATCATTCTTAGTTGGCGATAGGATTTTGGTTACAGTTTCTTCAGATTGGACTTTTATGTCATAAAGGATCTTGCTGGTGCCTGTGTTGCTACAGGAAGGATGGACTGGGACATGTGTGCTCCAGCCCAGGGCAGGAAGTATGACTCAGTTCATGCAACACATTCGATGGTATTGCAATATCAGCAAGTCCCATTTCTTTGTGAATTTTTAATGCTGTCATCTAACCTAGACTCATGACCAGTCTGTCTGATATTGTCCCTTTTACTGTGGATATTTATTTCTTCATTGTGAGCTCATTATTACCTTTATACTGAAATGACCATGGATGGGCACATATTGTCGTATAGCTTGTCCCAATTTAGAAAAAAATGTCAATAAACTGGATCTTTTCATACATGTGCATATAGGTGAGTTTATTACAAGACCAGTGAACTTCTCCCCCTCAATGTTATGGTCATATCAGGACGCAAGAGCAATTTGTTTAACTGATGCAATCATTCTTCAGCCAAATTTCTTTTGGATGAACTTGACGGCCTACCAGCTCCTGTGTAATTTGGCAACCCTACATTTATCATGATGCACTCACTGAATGTATTACTGCTCAACACTATGCTTTTACAACCATGCTCCATTGGCTTTGGCTGACTCATCAATGGAGGGTCCAAGGATGTGGGCTCTGCAGTCAGTCCAACATGTTCGAACTTGCTCATGGCTTATTTACAAGATGAGTATTTAGTAAGTCAGACATGCAAAAAAACTCACTGGAACCATTGCAGTTACTTGAAAGTATGTTGATGGTTCCCCCCTCTGCAATGTAGTTGTTTTGTATGATGATAATACAACTACTTGGGTATGGTGGTGGCTGTGTGCTACTCAGCAGTGTATTACCATCAATATGAGTGAGGGGCATCACATTAAGATCTCAGAGTAGTGTAGAGACAATCATGCCTCATATATTGCATTAAGCTGCAGGCAACTCTGTGCAGACAACATTGAGTTCACATGACAGGTATTCATTCCTGTTGATCATTTATTCAAGAGTTATCATATAAGCTTATTGCCAGATAGTTTGCAATGTTTATCAGTGTAGGAATTAGCGCATATTGGAGATAGAGGTACAAGCACAATGAGGAAAGATTAGTAATATGCAGAAGGATTAGTAATGTAGGGAACGACTAACTGGTAATGTCTGAAACAGATATCATTTGTCATCAACTCGCAGACCATAGATAAGTCCACGATTACACATACACAGACTGGATACTTACAATTAGTGTACCATAGTATATATACTGTAGTAATATTTAGAATAAAATTCAGTCCAATTAATTATCTCAAAGTCTTCATTAAATCTACACTAAAGTTTACAGGTTATGAGCCCTGCAACTACTATGGATATGATGCTCCCCAGCTCTTCATCACTATATCATATCCCCTAGCTCTCCGATGATGGAACAAACTGGATAACCTATAAGGAAAGGGCCCAAACAGTGATATGAGCACAAGGTTTGATGTGCTATCTTGATGGTAGGATGAAGGAACCTGTGCCTTTCGAGATTGACTCGCAAGGACAAGCACTGAAGCCAAATAAATCAGTAGCTACCCAAACAGAGATTGAAGAACAGGAGAAGAAAGAAGATGAGTTTCAACAGAAGGACTCACTTGTCAAGCAACACATATTCAGTACGGTCTCAGACCGACTATTGTTGTGCATCCAGAACCTCAGGCAAGCCTCAAATATATGGGCAGAAGTATGCCGAATCCAAAAAGGCAAGATGGAGATGGTGCAGATAGATCTGTGATGGAAACTCCAGGACACCAGATGCGAGGAAGGCAGAGACATGACAGCACACTTTGGAGACCTGTTAAGGATCCGAGAATCATTAGCAGGAATGGGAGTAAGCATAGATGAGAGAGATTACTATGCCATCATCATGGGATTGTTGCCAGAATCCTATAGACCAATTCTGTCATCAATAAACACCGCAGCACGCATAACAAAGCAGCTGCTTACCTCATATGAGCTGATAAATGTTATCACAGAAGAATATGAACATCAGCAGATAAACAATCCCAAGACACAGAAGAAAGGGAAGAATAGCGTGTTTACAGCAAGGACAAACATGCTAAGAAGACATACCACAATGAGCAAGAATGAGGATATCACTTGCTTCAATTGTGACAGGAAGGGTCACTATAAAGCCAATTGTTGGAGGAAAGGAGGCGGAAAGGAGGGACAAGGACCAAGGCAGACAAAGAAAGGCCAAAAGGAAACAGCAAACGCTGCAGACAAGATCAAAAAAGCCAATGATTATGCATTTGCAACATCAGATCTAGCAAATATTGTGAAGAAGATAGACATACCAGTCAAAAAGTGTGGAGCAATTATTGACTCTGGTGCTACATCCCATTTTTGTCCAGACAGGTCAAAGTTTGTGATGTTTGAGCCAATTGAGGCCCAAGACATACACACCGCAGATGGATCTGTTATTAAAGCTATAGGACGAGGAGATGTTAGCATGGGTTTACCTCTGGGAAACAAGAAAACAAACATTACCCTCAAGAATGTTCTCTATACCCCCAATATGGCATTCACCCTCATATCTACCAACAGAATCGCAGTGGCAGGATTTTCAATCCTGTTCAAGGATGCACTCTGCAAGATAAAGTCACCTGTGCCCGAATGCAGGATCATAGCCACTATACCACAATAGAAGGACTATATCAAATCACATCATCAACACACAGCACAAACTCAACAACAATGAAATGTACCATCAACGAATTACACGAAGTATTGGGACATGTATCCCATGAAGTGATCACAAATGCTATAAAGAAGGGCATGATCAGAGGTATAACATTAGATGAAAGTTCAAAGCCTACCTGTTGTGAAATGTGCGCAAAGGCCAAAGCCACTCGACAACCATTTCCAAATGAATCCAAGACCAGATCATCCGCATATGGGGATCTCATCCATACAGATCTATGGGGTCCAGCACAAACTGAAATGATAAATGGCTGCCTGTATTATATCACCTTTACAAATGATTTTAGTTGGGAAACAAGGATAACATTCCTGAAAAGGAAGAGCAACACACTTACCACATTCAAGGAATATGAGGCTTATGTAAGCTGACAATATAATGCGCATCTACACAAAATATGGTCGGATCAAGGGGGAGAGTATCTAAGCAAGGAGTTTGATGAATATCTGAAAAAAAAAGGAATAAAAAGACAACTCACTGTGCATGATTCCCCACAGCAGAATGGTGTAGCTGAAAGACTAAATCAAACATTAGTCGAACATGCACGAGCCATGCTACTTGCAAAGGACCTACCAAAGTTTTTATGGGCTGAAGCCATCAATTACACAACATGGCTTAAAAACCATCTACCTTCGAGGGCAATCCCAGGATACACATCCTATGAATTGCTACACAAAGCAAAACCAAGTTTAGTAAATTGGGCACACAACTCTACATGCACTCACTGGATGGAGGAAAGCTCAAAGCTAGAGCAGAAGAAGGTCAATTTGTAGGTATAGACAAGGAAAGTAAAGCTTACCATGTATACTGGCCAAAGAAGAGAAGAGTATCTGTTGAATGCAATGTTAGCTTTGTCCCACCAGACATCATCATTCATGATGACATACTGGATGAGGGGGAGTATAACCAGGAGAAACAAAGCAACATACCAAATATTGTCCAGCCCATCGCACAAACTCCCCAAACACCTAAAACACCTCCCCAAAGCACGAACACACTACTGTCACCAGAGACACCACAAGTCACAAGGGTATGACCCCCTCCAGGATACTACAAGACACTAAATGAAGGAGAACATGCGTCATTAGAAGACTCACCAGATGAAAATCAATTGAATTCTCTCTTATATCAGGCTATGGCAGCCGCGCAAAGAGAGCCAATGCTCAAGGAAGCTCTAAATGGACCAGATGCCTTAGAATAGTGACAAGCAATCAACTACAAAATTGGTCAATTAGAAAAGCTACAAACTTGGGAAATAGTGAACATACCAAAGGGAGCTAATGTTATCCTCTGTCATTTTGTTTTGGCAATGAAATGAGGACCAAGTGGCGAAAAGATAAAGCTATGAGCAAGATTAGTAGTGAATGGTAAAAGACAAGAATATGGAATTGATTACCAAGAAACCTTTGCCCCGACATCAAATATGACAACGATTCAAACAGTCCTATCAATGGCTGCAAGAAATGATTGGGAAATACACCAAGTCAATATAAAGAGTGCTTACCTCAATGCCACGCTCAAGGACGACATGTATATGCGGGCACCACCCAGATATCTGAAGGAGGAGGACAAAGGAAAGGTTTTGAAACTGCTGCAAAGCCTATACAGGCTAAAGTAAGCAGGTTTTGAATGGTCTGAGGAACTCAAAACATTCTTCCTCAAAGCTGGATACAATCGGTCAGAAGTAGACTGAGCAGTATACTACCAGCAGAAAGTTGATGAACATACCATGGTTACAGTATCAGTTGATGATATGACAGTGACTTCAAATTATCTGAAACACATCAAAAGGTTCAAACATCAGCTTTGTGAATGCTTTGAAATTACAGACTTGGGAGAACTCACATGGTTGCTTGGGCTCAAGATTGAGTGCAATAGAATGGCATGAACCATCACACTATCTCAAGAAGCATATGTCAATACAATTGTTGAACATTTTTGCCTCAAAGATGCAAAACCAACAAACATACCTATGGAGACTGGTGTACAACTGGAAAAGATATCATCAGACCATTCGCCAAGCACTGAATCTAAAATATTCGAACAAGATGTACTGTATCAGCAAGCAATTGGTTCGCTCATGTACACAGCAACTAGTGCAAGGCCAGACATAGCATTAGTGGTATTGGTGTTGTCACAATTCATGTGAGAACCAAGCAAGGTACATTGTGAGGCAGCTAAATGTGCCACCCATTATCTAAAAGGGACAAAAATGATGAAGCTTACCTTGGGAAAAACAGATGAAGGACTTGAAACTTTTGTAGATGCCGATTGGGCAAGTCAACCACACAGACATTCAATGTCTGGATGTGTGGTGATGTTGCATGGATCACTGATCGCATGGAGCACTAGAAAGCAAGCGTTAATCACCCTATTGACAGTGGAAGCAGAATATATTGCACTCACCTCAGTAGCACGCAAAATCCTCTATATCAAGTCACTCCTAGGCAAACTGTATGAGCTGCTGAAAGAACCCATCACCACCTATTGCGACAACCAAAGTGCAATAGCATTAGCATCAAATAACAAGTTTCACAGATGTACCAAACATATAGACCTCCGCTATCACTTTATCCACAGCCTCATCCAAAACAACACCCCTTCAACTCCAATATTGTCCAATGGCTGAAAACATTGTGGATGCTTTTACAAAAGCACTGCCGGCACCAAGGTTTAAGGAGCTAAAGGAGAAGATGAGCATAGGCTGTGCTCGAGGGGGAGTGTAGGAATTAGCGCATATTAGGGCTGCTCAATTCTAGGGCTCAGTTCACGAGCTCAGCCCAGCTGAGTTTACCTGTCAAAAAATGACATTGCTTAATGTTCAGCAGATACATGGCAAGTATCAACACCCACAAATAATGCACACTCCATTCTGTTGATCATGATGCAAGTTGTTTGGTATAGGAGCAACCATCGCTAGCAGCCCAGGTAAGTTTCGTTTGAATAGCAGAAACATGAGCTGACATA
The DNA here is from genome assembly GCA_016695485.1 of Suillus hirtellus. Lineage (NCBI taxonomy): Eukaryota > Fungi > Basidiomycota > Agaricomycetes > Boletales > Suillaceae > Suillus > Suillus hirtellus. The sequence continues at coordinate 43,247 of MU172423.1, read as the reverse complement.
TATTCAGCTCATACCCATAATAGCTGCTTTCTGATGGCTTGGGAATCGGATGAGTATGCACAGGCTCTCCTTGCTGTAAGTGTATCTCATTCATAATGATCAGACAAATTTACACTATTACTAGCTTGCACATTCGCAGCCGTCTGACTCGCCAACTCCAAGTAGTACTCCCAGTGTCCCCAGTGCCAACTCCTTGTTCATGCCACCACCACATATCTATAGCAGGCAGCATGTGTGGGGAGATCAAGCATATCGCACCATGCAACACTAGCCCCTGGTGCATGCAACACCAGCCACATGAGAAGAAGTCTTTGCACTGAGGGATCTGATTATATGGTCCTCATGAGCCATCACCTGTAATAGACACCACAAGGGATCAATATTTGAGAGTGGCCATGAGTAATGCATCAGAATCAGACAGATAATTGTTGTCAAGGTTGTCATCATTCACAAGCTCGTCATCATTGTCAACCAGCACAGCCGTGAGCCTCATGAGGTGTTGGGCTTGCCCTGCAAGATGTGCTTGAAGTTCAGCCTGTGTTGGTTGCACCATACTTGAAGCTTGAAGCTTGAAGCTTGAATTCACGCATTACATCATAGCGGCGTTGGCATGCTCTCAGCAGAGTTATGGACCTTTTAAAAATGTTGAAGTTTGACAGGTAAACTCAGCTGGGCTGAGCTTGCGAACTGAGCCCTAGAATTGAGCAGCCCTGTTGGAGATAGAGGTATGAGCACAACGAGGAAAGATTAGTAATATGCAGAAGGATTAGTAATGTAGGGAATGACTAACCGGTAATGTCCAAAATGGATATCATTTGTCATCAACTCGCGGACCATAGACAAGTCCGCAATTACACATACATGGACCGGATACTTACAATTAGCGTACCATAGTATATATACTGTAGTGATATTTAGAATAAAATTCAGTCCAATTAATTATTTAAAGTCTTCATTAAATCTACACTAAAGTTTACAATCAGTGCACATCTGCCTAGAATCATCTAAGAAGTAAAGTACAACGGTTTCGGGAATGGTCGGGCGCTTGCGTGGCTTTCGCATAGATACATTTAGATGCGCTTAGATTCGCTTGCATCGCTTACCTCGCTTAAACCTCTTTTTGGAAATCTCGTGTGGTTTTCTCGTGTGCGCTCACTAAAGACTAAGACTAAGACTAAGTAAGAAAAGTGTGAAAGAAAAATCTGAGCGAAATTTTTACAAGTCTGAAAATACTGCCAAACATGATATAGTGGACAGTAATCCTCACGCCTACTGTGCCGCGGGAATGCAACGGACAAACAACAGACTTTTCCTACTATATGGGAAAGGCATCGAGAATAAAAAAAGCAATAATAGAAATTTGATTACACTTTTGGTTACACAAATCATTACACAACTTGGCTGCTGCTTTTGAATATAATTCTTGAGTTAAACTGCCTTTCCCTGCAGCCAAGTGTAATAAAGTGTGATACACTTTTGGTGGGTGTTATTTCTTATTATCATCAATGATAATAGAAATGACTAATTGATGAGTTTAGACAAATTTTGCACTTGCTAAACAATTGTTTGAATTTAACAACCATGGATGGATATATACCTATTCTGTGAGTTGCTGAATATATATATTGCTATGCGCAACATACATGATGCTCATATTCCGACATTAGCAATCAAGAACAAATCACGCCAGAATGTGATCGACACTCCCAATGTGAACAAGACAGACTCAATCGACTTCAAATGACTTCTCCTACCAGACGTAATCGTCGTCATGCTGCCCATGATAATCAGGACAGGCCTCTGCCTCCTGCACCACAGCCAAATTTTATGCTGGCTAATGAGCCACAAGCAGGACCTGTTCCACGACCTTTTGCTTGGCAACCTCCCCCTCACTTTCAATATGAGCCACTTCCAGTTGCACAATATCCTGGCTTGCCACGAAATGCAATTGCACATGTGCAGCGTGCTCATCGTCCTCCTCTGGTTGATTACAATGCATGCTTGAATGAGCGAGTGAATGCAGCTCAAAATGACAGACGCCGTCAGCGCAATCTTCGCCGGCAACAGGATAGGAATGAGATAAGACAGCAAGCACAAGCAGAGGCAGCCGGGATGCAGCCTCTACAGGTACCTCAAATTCCTAATCAACCTGCTCCTCCTGCTCCTCCTTGTTATGACAGTACATCGTTGTGTGTGAACTCAGGTGGTTCAATCGACAGTAGTTGCAAACAAGCAACGTCTGGTATGTCGAAGTCGATGAGATCGCCTCTACAGAAGAGTAGAGGTTGCTAAGTCGAACGGTGGTTGACCATGATCGTGAGTTACAGGCAGAAGGGTTCTCAAGCCCTTACTGAAGGTACGGATAGTGGGGTCTGGTAAACCAAGGTAGATTGGAATACTAGTTCTGGTCTGAGTAAGACTAAAGTAAGGAACATCTACTTTAGTGTCGTGACTTATATAAGTCTACTCTGTCGTATCTAAGCTCAGCTCTAAGCTGGGTTCTAATCTGCTTATCTATCGAGTCAGAGATAACTAGCATGAGGTCGGCCTTCTATCTGCTGCGGCGCAGTCCGCAGTCTTCTATCAGTACATGAGGCAACCATGAGGCTTGCCTTCTATCTGCTGCGGCCCTTCCGCAGTTCCTTCTATCTTGATAACCATTAATAGACCTTCTAGGTCTATGTCGTCATATGGTATCATCGTCGTCATCGGTTCTCCGAGGTTCACCGATGTTCTAGTCTTTATCTGTAAGCGTTTCAGAACGCTTACCTAAGCCTGGCATCTTCCAGCTTATCTTCTATTTCGTTATGGACCCAAGGTCCAGTTCTTCATCGTCAAGGGCCTTCGGCCCGTCGTTCTGGTTTGTCACTAGCTTTCCGGGCTAGGTGCGTATCTTCTTCTACATCGAGCCTACTGGGCTCAGTACGTATCCCATGTTCTATCATTGCCATGTGGTGGCAGAGGGCAGGTCGGTAGCTGGGGGCTCACGCCAAGGTTACTGTAACACTCCTATATATGGCCCTATTCATTATGAGGGTGCTGTTGGTCCTCACAATGTTGACAATCCCCTGCTTCACTTTGCGCCCAATGCTGCACAACCTTTACATGGACCACCTCAACCTGACTATCATCAGTTTAATGCTCAATTTCAACAACATTGGCAGGTAGAGCAAATGGAAAATGAGCGCATCAGAAATGACTTGCTTCAAAGACAAGTGCAGGAGGAATTTCATCGACAGCAGATTCAGCTGCAATTGCAGCAGCAGGAAGCTGAGCGACTGCAGATACAGCAGCGATTGCGACAACAGGAAGCTGAGCGACTGCAGATGCAGCAGCAATTACAGCAGCAATGGCAGCTGCAATTGCAGCAGCAGGAAGCTGAGCGACTGCAGATACAGCAGTGATTGCGACAACAGGAAGCTGAGCGACTGCAGATGCAACAGCAATTACAGCAGCAATGGCAGCTGCAATTGCAGCAGCAGGAAGCTGAGCGACTTCAGATGCAGCAGCAATTGCAGCAACAGGAAGCTGAGAATGCCAATAGACAGGCTTATGACATTCTACATGCAGGTCAAGAGGCAGAAGAGGAACAACACTGTCAGGAGCAGAGGAATTGTGAGCAACAGGAGCAACTTGAAGAGGCATTGCACGAATATGATAATCCTGCTTCTCAGCAGCAGCATGAAGATGATGAGGAAAGAAGAAGAACTCAAGAGCGAGAACGTCACCAGCAGCACGATGCAGAGGATGATGAAAATATCAACCAGGCACCTGTCCGAAATATCCCTATCCCAGATGGAGCTCGACCATACACAGAGCCCATTGATCGTCACACTCTTGGTCCTCTTAATGTAGAGTGCCCCAACTGCCATGCCCTGCATTTTGCATGTGAGAGACTCACCAAATCATCTGCACGAAATCCATGCTTTGGTACATGCTGCTTGGAGGGAAAAGTTGACCTTCCTCCCTTTCCAGCATGGCCACTTGAGCTGCAACAGGCATATAGAGACAGAGATTTTGTCTCCAAGATTCGCCAGTACAATAGTGCCCTTGCATTTACTTCAGTAGGTGTCACCATTGAGGATATGGCCCTCCAAGGCTCTGGCCCAAATGCTTTTCGCATTCATGGAGCTCTTCATCACCTTATGGGCAGCCTGATTGCCCCTCAAGGTATTCGGCCTTCATATGCTCAAATCTACATTTACAACCCTGAACAAGCCACCGACATCCGTGCCAACCGACCAGGAAATGAAAACCTGGATTGTTGTATTCTCAGAGAGCTCCATGACATGCTTTATCGAAGTCATCCCTATGTTGCTCTTTATAAGCAGGCCCATCAAGTTATGAGAGAGAAGCCTCCAGAGCAGCACACAGAAGTTTGTGCACGCATTCACTTTCAGCAGGGCACAGATGGTCGAAGATATAATCTTCCTACTGCTGATGAAATTGCTGTGATCATACCTGGAGATGGATCTGAGGAGGTATCCGACAAATGAGATATTGTCTTGCGACTTCAAGGTGGTCAGTTGCAATGCATTAGTCAGCTCAGCCATGCATATTCAACCCTTCACTATGTCCTTCTCTTTCCTTCTGGCGAGGAGGGCTGGCATCTTGGAATACCTCTCAACATTCCTCAAGGTGGA
>MU172423.1:16064-33533 GCA_016695485.1 Suillus hirtellus | reverse complement strand
AATGATTGATGTACTTATATATAGAACTGATTGATCTTATGTACCATGTACTTTTAGTTTTTTTGAAATGTTGCTCAGAAATGTACCTCTTTTTTGAAATCCACTATGATTGAGATGTGATCTTATTCAAAATTCAAAATGCACAATTTATTAGGATGCAGCCTGAGGCCAGGAAGCCAAAGGAGGGCGCAGCCCTCCTTGGCTTCCTGTGATGAAGGAACAATGCTCATCAGGAGCCTTCAGAATTCTTAGGATGAAGCTGAGGCCAGGGAGCTTAAAAAGAGCGCGAAGCGCTCTTTTTTTGCGACCTGTGCCGAAGGCAGAACGGGTGTGGACTAGTATTGTCATAGTGGAGAGTCATGCTTTCCGTACCTACTAGTAGAAGACTTAAAAAGGTTTCACGGGATTCGCCGGCCCGGGTCAGCCGCAACCTCATTGGGACTCTCATCGTGCTCTTTGCTTCCTTGTCTTTATCGTAACAGCTTCTGGTTCGTCGCTCGTACTGCATTTCGACCACCTCCCGCATCACTTGTGACTTTAGATCGAGAGCTTGCAGGTGAACCGTGACGGGGCGTCTGTTGTGTCAGTACCTTTCGTATGTTTTTTTTCGCGTATCACAGTATATGCGGCTAATGCTAGTTCAAGAGCATTTTGCACCTACTGCTCTATATGCATTTCCCGTTATAAACATTGTTATGTATCAAGCCGAAACCAAAATATAACTCACCGACTCGGTTACTTTCCTAATCGCGACCTCCATGGGACCACGCCGTGATCGACACGTCCGCACAAGCCCGTTGAACATGTGAAGTTTGAATCTGAATCATCAACCTTGTTATTACATTCAAACGCTGTCATTTTATTCTATGACTCTGTCATGCTGTCGTTCAAAGGTGTAGTTCATGCATCACTCCGATCTTTCTGCTAACATACATTTATATTTTGTAAATGTCAATACCGCTGCCGAAGAGACTATCTTGAGCGACCGACTCCACGGTTAGGGACATCAACTTGGCATTCATGAGATAAGTATACGAAGAATAATGTACAGATTCTTCTGAAGATACCCATTCGTGGTCTGTCGTGCGACGCTGATAAATAAATATTCAGAAGAAGTAAAGCACCTGTAACAGCATGCCTTGCAGCGGTTGGCGCTTGAATAGAATGTTCGGTGCTAAGACTGCTCGCATTCTAGACTTGGACATGCACGATTTTGCGGCATCGCATTGCTTTGATATCGTGCGTGTTATCGACCACTCGGCAGCTGGCAGCAATGTGTGCCGACGCTCGCTGCTCAACTGTGGTTGCAACGTGTTTTGATTGTTCCACAGCGCACATCTCCACAATCTCCCCCGTCGTGATCGACAGTGGCTAGTCGCCATGATTACCCTGCGGGTGTTTTCAAACAATTCACAAATCGACGCTCCACAATTCATTGTTTAAAGTGTGTTGTGGTCCTACCAAGGAGCTTTTAAATACGCTCGTCGAATTGCTCCTTTGCATTTCCATATCCTTCTCATTCTTATCTGTCAGGCATGGTCGCTCAAAAGTCGATCGCTGCATCCAACGCCCCCGTCATAATGTCTACCGTAGTCGATGCTGGCATCGCGAATCCTCGCTCAGAGCTCCCCTATCTTCAATACCCTTCTGCCTCGGAGCCAGCCGACCCTCCAGCCGACCCTCCAACACCTGCTCACGTATTTACCTTCACGCACACCGGCCCAGCAGAGGTGGTCCGAACTACACCGGTGTCATGCACGTATGGCCCTTTTCGTATTTGGGGCACATTGGGCGAGGGCGCGTACGGCGTGGCGATGGGAGCTGAAGATGTAGCATCGAATCGCCTGTTGTGTCTCAAGGTCTTTCCAAAGCAGCATCTTGAGCGCAAATCCAGGAAAGATGTTCTTCTGAACGAACTCGAAGCCTACAAGCGTCTTTCATGCGCATTTCCGTGTCCCGCGGCTGATTTCCTCATGGGGCTTGAAATGTCGTTTCAGACAAAGGATAAGATATGTTTGGTAATGGTGCGTCTTCCTCCCCTGCGACCCAGATCAGTCATCTGACTCCATCGGACGTCTCTAGGATCTGATGGCGAGCGACCTGTATTATTATCTGAAACATTATCCTACGTACTGCATCCGCAATTCTCGTAGGTGGGCTGCTCAAATGGTAAGCGGTCGTCTTTCCTGGTCTTCAACGTGTCATGTCTCACGCCTCCTCCAACTTCGAAGACCCTCGGGATCAATGCTCTTCACGAGATAGGGATAATCCACCGGGACATCAAAGCCGCAAACATCCTGATCGACGCTCGGCAGAACGTGCGCATCACCGACTTTGGCGTGAGTTATGTAAACAAAGACGAAGGACCCTTGGACCGACAGGGGAATTATTCTTCGGAACCGGTGGGAACGACACACACCATGGCACCGGAGGTCCTGCGCAACAAATCCGATCCCCGTCCTTTGAAGTACGGAGCACCCGCAGACTGGTGGTCGTTAGGCTGCGTCATCTACCAGCTCGTTTCGAAGAAGCACGAGGCACGTTTCTAGTCTTACTTCGCTGCTATCTTACTGATATCATCTCGTCAGTCACTCTTTGTTACAAAAGACGACGTATTTTCCTATGTTTCTTGGTGCTCCAGTGGCGACAGACCATCCAAACGGTTCCCTGCCTTTGAAGAATTGTGTGAAGATCTCGAGGATTTGATCTCTGGGGTAAGCTTTTGTCTTGTTCGTTTCCTGGCACCATCACTTATCTTTACCACGGTAGCTGCTGCAACCCATCCCGTCATTACGGTTTGGGTTCACTGAAGTCGTAGATCATAGATCGTTTGTGTTCACACCCGGCACATCAGAATTCACCGACGCATACTCTCGCGGTGAGTTGAATCTGATTTGTATGCGAATATCATGCTAAAAACGAATTGCAGCGCTTGAGCGCAAAGAATTTCCATCTATGCTGCCAGACTTACGATGTGGTCGAGAGACCAACGCAGCAGAGATCTGGTTTCGCCAACCTTCCTGGGAGAAATCGCGCGTTCCGAATGTGGACTGGGTCAAGCCGGCGCTTTTTTCTCCGTCCTTATGATGGCCCTTCAGTCCAGTAGATGTTTATTTCGTTTCGATGGCTTCACTGTTCACTGTCACTATGTCTTCCTTCCTTCTTCAAGTTGTTACAAACTTGAATGATCTTATGTAAAATACATCTGTCTCTTGGTTCCCTTTTTTGGTTCACATACATCTTTCACTGTTTGTTCCATATCTCCCAGGACCCAAGCGGTAGTGGAATCAACATAGGTCCCCAAAGGTTTGAGTTTATAGTTGTACCTGATTTCAGCAGATTGAGCACGCCACGTGACTACTCAAAGCGCGCCATCCGAACGTTGCCAACGTACTAAAGGAAGGTCTCCGCACCAATATTCTCTCTCTCTCCTTCTCCTCGAACCCAAGGTTCTATGGTCACGAAGCGAGGCCCCTCCCACATAATCGACCCGACGCGAAGACTGCACTTGGGTTCATGGTCCTCTTCATCAGACTTACCCTGCGTGCTCAAGAGTCCAAATCGAAGAAAATGGGCACGCCAGGAATCTCGCACAAGAGACTTGTGGTATAGACATGAGATTGAAACTGAATTCGAGGGGCTCCCCCTTGACGATAACCTTCATAACAACTACCATCAAATATATTTCCTGCGTTAACGATCTCGAGAACAAGAACATCGATTGAAGTTTTCCGGGTACAAATCCAACCGCTCTCATCGAGCGTTACTGTGTTATTAGTGGATCCTAGGAAAGATGGCTTACTCCGTTCCACCGAAGTTTTTGCTGATGCATTGAAGTTCTATTAGTCAATGCGATCAAGACAGGCTCTTTGACCTTTCTGTCAAGGAGTATACTCCGCACCGCGCGTGCGTTCGAGTTTGCCAGCCAATTTCCTTGAGAACGAGCTTCTCGTTCCGCTCATTGCGCGACTGACGGATACTCTGGAGACAGAAGTGTCAGCTCTTCGCCCACCATTACAGTCGCCAGCGGTTGTCCTCGACCAGGACGTTGACGCACTTAATGTAGTGCTCTATGTGCTTTTAATGCAGGTATGGATATGCACGGGTAGCAGGCGGTTCGAAACGGCATGTATTGACAGGTGAGTCGTTCAGTCCGAATCGTGGTGAGGACTGCAATGCGGCGCTATATATACGAACATATAACAAACCACATAATCCCATCGAAGATGAGCACTAAATGAGGTGCACTTATCCCCGATTTTACGGACGACCTTTTAAGGGCATTTTAGCGGCGCCTTGTGTCATACTGCAGGGTGGCGGACTGTACAATGGGATTGATATATAATTGATGAAGTGATGCCAAGCTCAAATGCTTCTCTATTGATAGATTGGTGGGACAACGGAGGCAGAGCAGGTTTCACCTGATCGAAAGGTGGCCAGTCAGCGTGGGCCATCAATCGGATCAATCCCCTCCCTGACCATAGGGCACATCAACAAATCTGATGTGTTCGACCTCATTGCATAAACAACCGCTTCGTGTGCAGATACGTGAAGATCGCAAAGTCAAGTTATGAGCAAGTGGATCGGATTAGTACCACCATGAATTGGCAACTTCGGAATCAGCCCACCTCAGAGCAACGTCAAAACAATATTAATTCCAAGCCTAATAATAAGTGCAAAAAAATCCTCCAAGTATTATTATAAATACCATCTCCACCGCACCACTCTCACCCTCATATCCTCACCCTGCCCACACACAACAACGCCATCCTGCTCAAACTTGAAATCCGTATCCTGGAGGTTGCTTCGGACGACCTGCGTACGACTACTCTGAGGCACCGTCTTTTTTGAAGGCGGAGAAGTAGATATAGGCTGAGGTAGAGGTGGATCTGGGACTGGGACTGGTGTTTTTTGGTCATCTTTTGGCACATCGGAAGTAGTGGTCGGGTTTTCACCAGCACTCGAAGCGGTAGGTGTTATCTTGGGCGCAGAAGCTGTTGTTACTGTGTTCTTATCGTTCGCAGGTTCCTCAACAGCGTCCACGATCTTCCTGTTTGTAGGTGTGGCCAGAAGGATAGACAGCACAAATCCTTCACTTGGGCTAGGCCCAGGAGCAACAAGGTACGTCTCGCTGTCACTCTCGAGAACCACCGCACGTCCTTCGTCTCCAGTCTCTTCCCCGACATCGTCTATGTCCATTCGCACGTCCCCTACCCCTGCAGGTGGGTCCTGCGCATGCAGGATCTTCCGCCGCTTTCGAGGCAAAGATACACGTACAGCAGGATCTGCTAGATGCGGGAAGAGCGCACACGCAAGGAGAATCGGAGTGTATTTGAATCTAAAAGACACATCCAGTCAGCACTTGCTCTGTACACAAAACAAAATGAAACAGAATGAAACTCACCCAGCACCCGTCCCCGAGTCACCAAACACCAGCGTCCGTGCGTGCATCTTCTGGAGCTCTTCTAGATTCTCGGGGTCGACTTTTGTTTTCCCATCCACGTCGATATTGTCGAGAGTAAACCAGCGTCGCTTGCGGCCGTTTGTGACGTCAGCGAACAAGTGTGTGTATGGTGGTGGCGAGGCCGATGTTGCAGGAGCAAGGGCCAAAGCGGCACGACGCGACGCATATTCATGCAATCGTTGTGACCTGTTGCGTCGCCCAAGCCCAGGACCGCGCGCAGAGCCCTTCTGTAAGATAATCTTAATCAGTACCAGAAACAGATAGTACGAAAGAGAGGGACGAGAGGAAAGGAGAAAAAAAACACCCACCTCAACAACCTCAACATGCACAACCTCAATCGCACTCCCATCATGCCCCCACCCCCAACCAGCACTAACGACCCCCCTCCCATCATCCTCCGCATCCTCTTCGAAGCTCCTCTGTCTCGCATCCCCGCTCGTAGCATCGTTCACACTCGCAGCACAATACCCCGCACTCGGATGCCCATAAAACGCCTCCCCCCATCCACCAACGAACCGACTCGCCCAGACACCACCAGCATAACCCATCCCGTCGAGCGCCGTAGCTCCAGCAATACCACGAGTACCATTGCTCACAGAACCATGAGACGATGCGGTAGGCTGCGAAGCAGAAGATTGTGAGGTGCTAGGCGTGATCCCGTTCGATACTGATACAGCGGGTGTAATGCCGTTCGAGGACGTGCCATTTGCTGGTCCAATACCTGCAACTACAGGAGGATCTACGTGGTTTGCATCGCCCCCAATGCTACCTCCATAACTTGATACGGTGGGCACGACTCCAAGCACGATTTTGATGTCTTTGCCTTCTTTTTTTGCGTGAGAGACGGCACTCCATGTTAGAAGACCAGCGTGCACGGCACATGCGAGAACGTTTGAGTCGTCGGTGTAGACACGTCGGCGGGGAGCATGCATTGGATGGTAGGTGGGTGGTGCAGGGTTTGGTGCGGTCCTTACGACAGATCCTGGGGGGTTAGGCGTAGCACTCGATCCAGATGGGCCAGAACCGTTTCCTGCTGTGTTGCCCAAGTTCGTATGTACCGGCCAGAACTGTATTGGCGGAGGGGGCAATAATCCTCCACCCCATAATCGCAGCTTGTGTGGCCTGGAGGCAGGGAGGAATGAGGACGGAATGAGGACGGCGAGGCGTACTTCTGGAGGGACAACCAAGCCATCTTTTCCGATCTCCGGTGCATCTCCTTGCTTCATGCAGGGCATGTGGTCTCCAAAAAACCAGGGGAACGGCAATGCAGGGAGCACCCATGAGCCAAGGCTGACATGCGGACGCTCCATGCGGGATTGCAGAAGCAGGGCAAGCTCCTGCGGGGTGGGAAGACGCTCGAAGGCTTCTCGTTCAGCGCGTTCACGCTCAATTGCCTCAAGGCTCAAGCGCTCCGCCCGCTCACGAGCTTCGATGTGTTCGCGCGAAATGAGGTCGTGTTCGCGTTCACGAGCGTCAAAGCGCTCACGCTCGAGGGCATCGATATGCTGTCGTTCCATACGTTCGAGATGTTCGCGCTCCATCCTTTCCCGCTCGGCAATACTCATATTCATCCCCCGCTCACGCTCTCGTTCCATGTACTCGCGCTCAAGGTGCTCCCTCTCCAATCTCTCTCTTTCCATCCTCTCACGCTCAAAGTGCTCACGCTCGCGTTCGCGTTCCAGCATTGCTCTCTCCCTCTCCTCTACCATGGGAGACGGTATCCGCGAGTGTACCTGAGTCGGAGCCTGCGAATGTGAATGCGTACGACGTCCAACTCGTCGATCAGGTTGTTCAAGCACCCTAAGCTCCCTCTCTCGATCCGACATCACCTTCTGCTCGTGTTCTCTCTCTCCCGCTCTCTCCCGCTCTCTCTGCTCCCGTTCTCTCACAAATTCACCCCGCTGCTCCCTCCCACCACCACCGACACCGACACTACTGTTTTCTCGATCCCTCACCAAAAGCGCTGGATCTCTCAACTGTAGGATCTCCCCCGGACCTGGACGTTCGCTCAACCGTTGATCAGTAGGCAAGCGTTCTCTCTGCTCCCTATCCCTATCTCTGTCACGGTGCCTCTCTCTCTCAGGACCAGGAAGCCTCAGATCCACACGCTCCCTGTCCACTCTCTGACTTTGCGTATGTTCCCTGTCCCTGTCCCTGTCCCAGTCATGCGGATGCGGATGTGGAGGAGGCAACGCCTGGAACTGCCCTTGGCCAGGTAACATCCGCCCACGACCTTGCTGGATATGAGAATTATGTGGTGGTGGTATGTGCACATGCCCATGGCTTGGTGTGTGTCCGTGAGTATTATGTGCGTGAGGCGATGGGTGGGTGTGGGTGTTCGCCGGTACGTAGGGGGGTCGGGAGAGTGGAGATGCACGATGGCTGCTGGGTCCTGGGCCTGGCCCAGGGTTAGGGTTAGGTCCTACCCTTTCTCGGTCCCCAACGTTAGGTTTATCCCGCTGCATCTCTCCTGGGCGTTCCCTTTCTCGATCTCTGTCACGATCCCGTTGCTGTTGCTGTTGCTGTAAAAGCTCCCTCTCCGCTCTCTCACGCAACGCTTCTCGGTCCCTGTGGATCGCCATCTCGCGCTCGCGGTCTAGAGGGGGGGCGATAGCATGGGAGCGTTCTCTTTCGCGTTCGCGCTCTCTTTCCCTCTGACTCTCCCTATCACGCTCGGACTGCGGCGGATGCGTGTGTGGATGGGGAAGGATAGGACCAGGGTGGAGCTGCAGGACGCCGGGGCCTGCGGGGACGGGACCACGTTCGGAGGGAGGGCGAGGGCGGTCTAAGCGTTCCATAGGGTGAGCGTGTGGGTCGCGTCTATCTTTGGTGAGAGGTTCACGTCTGTCTATGGGTGGATCACGTCTGTCCATGGGTGGGTCGCGTCTGTCTATAGACGGATCACGCCTGTCCATAGTTGGATCACGCCTATCCATGGGTGGGTCACGCCTGTCCATAACGGGGTCACGTCTGTCCATAACGGGATCACGTCTTTCCATAGCCGAGTCACGTCTGTCCATGAGCGGGTCACGCCTGTCCATAGGTGGGTCCCGTCTATCCAAACCCAAAGGCTCTCTTCTCTCCATGCCCATCTCCCGCCTCTCTATCTCATGTTCCCTCTCTCGAGCAGCCGCACGTATCACATCCATATCTCTCTCCCGCTCATCTCGATAGCGTTGGAGAATGGGGTCTCTTTCCCTTTCGCGTGCAAGGGGTTCTCTGCCAGGTATGAGCGGGTCGCGCACTAGGAGAGGGTCTCGCTCGCGTGGGAAATGCGGATCTCTGTCTCTGGTGAGCAATGGGTCTCGTGGGTCTCTTTCTCTTGGTAGTAGAGGAGTGTCACGTTCTCTGGGGAGTAGAACGGCATCACGCTGTAAACCTGGTTCTCGTTCTCTAGCGCCATCACGTTCTCTTGGAAGGAGAGTGGGATCACGGATGTCTCTGTCACGCGGTAATAGACCTGGATCTCTGGGAAGTAAGGTAGGTTCGCGCTCTCTGGGCAACAAGGCAGTGTCTCTATCCCTCGGTAACAAAACAGGGTCACGGATGTGTAGATTTTGCTCACGGGCAAGGTCGCGGAGAGGGCCATCACGGTCTCGCATAGTCTCGCGGTCACGAAAGTGGAGATTTGGGTTTAGGTTTGGACTTGGATTATTGAGATTGGGGTTCAAGTTTGGAGGGGGACGTTTTTCGAGTGATTGTTTGGGGGGTTGAGATTGGTTTTGGGGTGAATGAGAGGGTGCTATCGGGGGGTTAGGGTTGTGATATGTGTGTGGAGAAAGACGGACCTGGAGCAGTAGTTACAGGGTTGATTACGTTTTGTCGTTGAACTACTGGACTTCTTTCTATAGATTTCATTGAAGGAATGGAAATGAGTGTTTACATGAGGATGAAAAGAAAAGAAGAACGGACCGACGGGTAATGGCGCTCTGGTAGTTGCAGATAGAAGGGTGGAGGACCCCGAAGATGGCCGAGGACCCCAGGAATTATGAGGGTGAGGGTGTTGCAGACTGGCCATTGGTTGTTCGGGGGGTTGCCTGGGTGTGATACGTTGTGGCACGAAAGGGGAAGAAGGTGAATAGCCTGGGTAAGATGGCAGTGCAGGGTACTGGGCATTTGGATGTGGAAGTGTAGGACGAGGCTGAGCTGCATTTGTTTGGGGTGAAACTGAATTCGACTTGACAATTTGCTGTGGTACGGGTGAAGAAGAGCTAGTGCTAGTGCTCGTTGGTCGTTTTCTATGCTGACTAGGTGAATCCTGGAGTAGATCGGACACGTTCATCGTACTATGTCGTCGTTGTCGTTGTCGTCTTGGTCGTAGTGGTAGTGATAGTAGTCTTCTTCGACGTCGTTGTCGGGGTCGGGGTCGTGGACAAGGATGAAGTAAGCTGGAGTAAGTTTGAATGTAGTGGGAGCAAAAAGAAAGCAACTTGAAGGCGAAGCGATACAAATGAATCACCCCGATCGTGATCTAATACACGTGCAGATCCGATCGGTCAGGTACATCTTCTCTCGGCAATTACCGCGGGCCCAAACTCGTGACTTTAATTTCATTCTACTGATAAGACTTGTCCTGGTACTACATAGTTACCCTTGTCATTATATGTCAAAACAGACCTTACAGCCTAATTGACGTTTAACGACAAGGACTCACTAGTAACTCATCCTCTCGATGTTAACGTTCCCAAGGGAGCCCCGCGTGCTCACATGCCGTCACTCGCTTCAAATTTATCAATGATTGTATGTCTCACTTACTGTAAATGACCTGTTTCTTGTCCGACATCACTTCCATCAGATTTCATATCTTTAGACCTTGATGCATGATGGCCCCTCTGCTCCGCTTCAAATTTTCATACAACGAACAAATCTATATTTGTCATCTCTCATGTGATCTTATGTTTTCATCCATAAATATTACTCGAGCGGCCTTTCTCATACATCAAACACCCTGCCCTCCATATCCCGCAACATACTCGGCCCCGAAATCATTTACTCCTCCAAGCCTAGTATACTCGTCAGGTCATGTGTATGCATTGTTGTCAATAACATCGCCTGCACATGAGACCTGACGGATATACTCGCTACATAAATGTTCATAATTTCAATCCTCTCGCGACACAACATGAACGCCTCGATGTCTCAATTGACGCCGCAAATCCACTCAAGAACCAATCTACGCTAGCAGCCAAACACTAATCACCACCGAACACCTTCTAGGCTGATTGCGATTGCCACGCTGATAATCAGTACGTATAAGTACCTGCACTAGTAGTAAGTTCATCCACCTTTCTTGATCGTACCGTCAAGTGCTTCGGGCGCTAGCTGAAATGCCTCTCCGCAGTTTTCCCAGTCCCCTCAGAGCTGTATCTTACCATCAGAGCCGGCCTCTGCCCACCATCCTAGCAATATATCGTACTCCCTCTACTCCCTCCAATCAAATAAACTCTCCCACATCTTTATGTTCCGACCTATGGAAGCTCTTCGGTGACATCGCCGTAGAACCCATGCGCGCCGAGCTCCGGCGCACAGCCTCCACCCATCACTGGCGAAAAGGACCTCAAGTCTTCCTTCTCTTACTTTTATAGGGTGACCTCCGGAGAGCCGTAACTCCATTTAGTCTGGAACTAGACTTGCCATCAACAATTCGGCGCACAACTAACGTGGACGAGTCAGACCTATTGCTAGGTTGTGTAACGAGGCTACATCGCGTACATTGTAATGGCACAGGGTCAGTGCAGACTAACTACGATCCTCAGTCTATCAGCTCACCGAGCACTCAAATGCAGATCTGCCGATCTGAGGGCGTCGAACCATTATCTGAGCACGAAGTCCGTCATCCCTTGCATCATGCCATTCGCCTCTGCTCAATCGATATATCGTCTGATGGGAACTCTCGCCTGCTCACAGTCTTCCCCACCGAGACGTACATATTCCGAGTTTGCTGTCGTCATAATGGCAGGTCGAGGCTCCCAATCACATATCTGCACCTCTTCCTGTTCAATTTTTGGCTGTCTTACCCAGCTTTGAAATCCATCGGGACCCTGCTTCTTTGGAGGCCTTAGCCATCGGTGATGCTGGAGATCTCACAGCGGACGAGTCACTCCTTCTGGTTGAAACACGCAGCTCAGACATCTGGGTTATGACGGGAAGCATAGGACCACCTCTCCGACCTCTCAAATTGAAGTATGGTAGCAGAAGCTGGACGTGACTCAAATTCGCACCTTTCTTCCATGTCACCATCCTCAATTTCTATGTGAACACATTTGCCTCCCCACAGCAATTCGAGATGCATGTACAGGTCATGCCTGAGCAGCCTTGTTGTACTCTATCGACGCATGCCACACACCCTTGAATACATCATTATCATCTCCTTTGACTCAGACTCGGACGAGCACTCAGGCAACTGTTTGACAGCGAATCGCACGCAGCTACAAACATTGGGGCCTCGTATTTGAAATGACCCCGTCTACCTTGACAACGACCCATGTGGAGTTCGCTTCATATTCGCTACAAATCACCAAGTTTATCCACCTACCACTACTTACATTCCACGGATCATTCAACGGGCTTCGGCTATTTTCTCCACTTGGACTCTCTGCAATGACGCATCGATGGTGTGATATTGATCCTGAACCCAAGTCACCCCCTGCAAACATGTAATGTGGGCTTCTCTATCGTAAAGGATGTCGCTCGCATCATTATCATCACCTCTATGCTCCCTTGCGTCGAACAAGTTACTTAGACACGCGGACGAGAATGAGCGGGACAAGGTTAACCAGCACCTCGGATATTTGAAATCTCCCGCGGTTGCTAGCCGTCATATCACCCCTGGCTACCGGAATTCGGGATTTACACAAATATGTGCCGGGGCAATTGTCGCTTTCGTTAACGTTGCGACTCGGACCTCGTTCTGGAATCTGCTGTACTGTGATATGCACACCTATGCACACTTGAGCTTGATGGCACGAACGAGGCTACGTCGCTCAAACGTACGCAGTTGCATATGCTAGGCTGACATGATATCTGATACGGAAATGAATACCTGACATAGTACTGCCCAACATGCTGTAAATCTACTGATCGCACTATCCTCCCTGAGATGTCAAGCGCATGTACACGCTCGCTTGTGCAACAGACGTATTCACTTGGTGAAATCGGGGGATGGGAATATCCAGAGAAACGAATCAACGCGGATTCGACACAGTATGTGATATTCAATCCATGACAAATACGATGCATGCAAAGCCATGTTAAAATCCAATAACCATATAGAAGATATAATGAGCCACATGATGAGGTACAATAATCACGTCCAGCGTAGAATAAAGATAACCCAACAATCATATAGATGACGCGCTATGCAAGAACGAAGAGAGGAAACCGATTTGAAAAGAGCCAACACTGTCGGTGATAGAATAAAACGAGTATCGTAGATCGTAGATAGCAGTGCATCAAGAAAGAGATAGAGATGGAAATGAAAGGTTACTAGCAGTAACAGATACAGGGCAAGAAAACGTACATATTCCTACTGATAGGTCGCGTTCTGGGCAGGAACAATATACCCATGGACCAACTTGGCCATCGCTTGGAGACAGAAGGGGTACTCTCGATCCCATCTTTAAGTTGAACTTTGATATTGCAAATGAGAAGCATCCATCGCCAAAACGTCATAGCCCTCGAAGAGCTGGACACGTACATCATGTTTGCTGACCTAGTATACACTGGCAGGAAGTATTCGATCGATTACTACGTTACCTCTAGCTATTCCCAATCAGACCACAGATAGCAAACTCCCATCCCTTCTTTCAAAACTCGGCAGTCCGCCAACTGTCCACAAGGTCTGAATGAATGTGAGACCGCACCGAAATACTGCAAGGGAAGATTGCAGGGCACCTGAAGCGACGAAACTGTCAGTAACAAGAGGATAGAATAACACGAAGAAAGTCAAGTACCGAACCACTCCTGGAATAAACTTTGGAGTAAAGTTGATCGCTTTTCCCTGGTCATCTTTGGCAGGAGAAATATCCAACGTGGCTAACATGGTCGCGATGGCAGACCATGCGGAGGAATCAGCGTTATACCGCCCTGATCAAAGTCTATCTGTCGGTGAAGCTTATAGGATTAGAATAAGCCAACAAACCTGGACATATGCGCCGACCGAGGCCGAAAATGTATTGTGCGGGGTCATCACTTGTCAACGCGCCATCGCTGTCGATGAACCTCTCTGGTATAAAATTAGATGCGTCGGGGTACCGCTTTTCATCCCGTGTAATACCCCTACAATCAAGTCAGTACCACGAAAGCTGGGAGGAACATATCAGACCATGTGTTGTATGTGATGATTGCGCCTGATGCACAATACTATAAATGATCATTGCGTTGATTTCGGGACAAAAACGGCGGACCTTTTGGAATGAAATACCCATCGTATACGTCATCACTCGAAGTGGCATGTGGTACGCCTATGAGGTCATCTTCAGCACAAGTCAAATCACTTGGCGGGAAAGAATACCAAGAGGCACGACAGGCTGCCATCGCAAAGTCTCTCGCACGACTGCATCGATATAGGGTAGCGATGCTCTGTCCTCGAACGTTGGCAGCCGTTCTTTTCCAATCACTGAGTCGATTTCCGCTTGTGCGCGTTTCTGAACTTCTGGATATAATACCATGGCCAGGAAAAAAACCATCAAAGTTGCTGCAGTCTGTAACGAGGATAAGGAGCAGGAAGCATGATGAGTTGTCCATTTACCGTCTCATATGAAGCTGCGCAATATTAGTGCATGTCGAGGACACAGCGTTGCCCCTCAAAAAGGCTTGCTTACTTACCTATAATAGCAGTAGTAGCTGCTTTCTTCAACGCATTCTCGAATACAGGTTTGAATGCCTCCTCTTGCTTCTCCATCCGTCGCAGATTTTCTGCAACCATCGAAGACCGAGCGAGCGACGAGCCGTCGGTCTTGCCAAGAGCCGAGTCAATGTCTGAAACCAAGAGAAAAATAAACACCCACCATGTGCTGCTGCACATATAGAAACGGCATGTCTGCCATTTCATTAATGCGCTCCCTCGAAGCTCGAGCACCACGCTTGATCGAGGACCCCCAGCACCAATCAGGCACCTTTAGTACTACATTTCACAAAAGTCCGTGTCACGTTAACGTTATCTCATCTGGGAGAGTTGAGCTCACAAAAGGGGAAGGTTTTGAGCATTAATGCTCTCTCTGGGGTCAACAAGGTCAAGCCTGGAACCAGTGCCTTTATCACTGTCTGCACCATAGGATCATCACGAGCACCAATATTGTAGTCGTATACTGTTGACATCACAACAGATAACGAGAATCTGTGAAAAGATCAATAATGGTTCAACTCATGAAAATCATTTGCTGACGTTGCGAAGTGGTCGTGGTAATTTTGAGGGTCATCGACTAGGTTGACGATGATCTCACGAGCACGCTTGATCTGCATCGGGCGAAATTTTGCTGCAGACTCGGAACGGAAAGTTTGGTGGAAAAGTCGTCTGCAAAGACGCCATTCGTCGCCATAAGCTATGAATCCAAAGTTGATCGACAAGCCATATCTGCGAGAACCTCAGACTGGTCGAATAAAGGAATACTGAACGAACCCACGGCTCGAGTGTTGCTAGGTATGGTCGATCGGAGTAAATCCGAGAACGCTTGTCCAGTAAGGCTTCTGCGATGTGCTGAGAATTGACCACGACCATTTCCTCGTCTAGACTTCGCACGAAGAGCAAGTCCCCTGATGTAATGATTCACACCACATATGCCCTATGCTATCTGTTCACGTACCATACACAGCACCCCATTCGGTGTAAGTCAGCCAAGGCTCATAAGCGTCGATAGATAAGACGCTCCCCAACAGTGGGAGGGGCACTGGGCCAGGAGGATTTTTCTGTCGCTTTTTGATGAACCGGTTGAGTGCCTTGACGGCGACGAAGGAAAAAGAAATGCCAGCGAGGATGGCAAGGTGGCGATCAACTGCAAAAGCCATGATTCGAGCAATGGGTCAGTAAACTGCATACGACGACCATCCTTATAACCACGGGGAAGTGGAGTAATCGACGGCGATTATGCAATTCAGTGATGCAATCGCTATATATACGCACGGCTTCTTGTTCAAATCACATCAACTTCTGTATGGGCGGCGGATGTTCTGGGGAGATCCGATGATTACAGAAGGATATGATCATGGAGAACACATACATAACATCAAGCAAGCGGCGTGCACCGTGGAGCCCATCTTCGTATTCCAGATTTCGCTACATCGTCACGGTATCCGCCCGTCGCAAATGGTGAATAAATCATCACCCACACAGACACCTCCAAGGTTGTATCTCCGCTCTTTTACATTTCGGAGGGAGTCGTATTATGCGCCGTCCGCCAGGCAAGTGTATAGCACCCTGTACCCAATCGACTCTTGCTCCTTATCGGTCTGCGTCACTCTAGGATGTCGATGTTTAAACGGTTGAAAAGATCAAGAAGCTCACCACATACATTCATCAGCGACTTCTCAATTAGGACCTGCAACCTGAATTGAAAAGATTGGTCCATACGACACCCGGGATGGTCTTAATCGCCGGGCCATGTGACGTGGAGGTAAGCTTCTCATCCGATGTCCGGGCTTCCCATGGTGAGGGTGGAGACTGCTCATCAAGATGAAGAAGGTTCAGAAGCGAATATGTTCACGGTATCGTCGAGACGGGCTTGTTCGTGAGTATCGTAGATATCGGCCAGGGTTGCAGCCGAAATATTCATGGCAGGGCATGAACTACAGGAGAGGGAGTACCAGTACTCGCTCACCCTGCAGCTTGAAGTGCTCGCATGCCAATCATCACCCCAATCGTTCTTGAAAGTGGCGAGGTAACGTTTTCTGCCATGAACAAAGCCGAAGCCGACCAGATAGACAGGTTGTCATAAACGAGTTCACATTCATGATGCGAATCAGGAAGTGGAGCACCTAAACGACCTTTAATTTCACCTACGGCGTTCTATAACAGCCTTGTGTGATTAGGAACGCCACCACTATCCAGCTAATCTGGCTGCTTGTTGCACGTGGATCGGCTTCTATCAAAGCTGCAACTTGGACGATATCAATAGCAAATAGCTTATGAGGACAAACAGTTTTGGATGTTAAGCTAAGAGTAAGTCGTTGCTGTGGCTGTCCTGCAGAGCATGGCAGTTCAGGGCAGGTTACACACTTACCTTGGCTATACACTGTGTTGTAATCCAGGGTGTACCTTACTTTAACGTGGTCATTAGAGAGGATGATACAATGTGACCACTCGAAGCATGCCGCAATACTTTCGAGATGGAAACTATAGTTCAACATTAGCGCTTACATGGAGATTCTACGAGCCTACTGGCAATGCAATAAAGAGTACACAGCACGTGGTCTCCCAATTATGATGCAAGATGAGGGCGGCATTCTCTGTGCTAGACCGTTGGTCAATAGTTGTACTCAGGTGAGGAAAATCGATATACATTACATATCGGTTTGATAGGTGTGTCAACAATCCACGGTTATCATATAACTTTTGAGAGGCATAGAGCTGCACGCATCACGCAATGGTTGTATTGAGATTAGAATCCGTCGTAGCCCCAATTGTGCCAGACGGCCGCATGAAAGCAAAGTGCTGCAAAGTGTAAGCGTTGTTTGGTCTGTTGTGCAAAGGCTTCCAGGAGTTTCCTTATTTGAACGGGCCTTAGGATTTTGCCGCATCACTGCCGCATCCGTGCCGCACCCTACACAACAAGTGTCTTATATGCGTATATAATATGTCTACGTCGTCCACAAAGGTCTTAAATATGATTTATGATTAAGAAATACCATAATACATGTTTTTGTGTAAGAATTATCGTGGTATCATAGTGAATATAGTACTTCATGGGTGCGGTAGTGACGCGGTAGGGTGCGGCAGGGTGCGGCAATTCTGAAATTTTGTGGCTGTGGGACGCGGCAATTCTGAGATTTTGTGGCTGTGGGATGCGGCA
>MU172423.1:0-14829 GCA_016695485.1 Suillus hirtellus | reverse complement strand
CTAGGTCAATTGGCTTGTGTATGATTAGAGTAGTTGTCGGAAACGAGTGTTGAATCTTGGTTTCGGTGTGATGCGGCAGTGATGCGTTAGTGGTGCGGCAAGTTGCGGCAGTGATGCGGCAAAATACCTGAGCCCTATTTGAACTTCTCTGCACTTTGCAGTAAAGTCGATGAGCTTGCATGCATGGCTCTTTCTACCCATACTACTCCGTCAGGTGATTCTGCATTCCCAAACGATTGATAATGTTACATGCTTCTCAAATACTAAATACTGACCTACCAACTAGGATTTCTGCTACCGTCGATCCACTCAGCACCCCCCTTCTTTACGTACGCATTCCGCCTCAAATCCTGAATTGATATTCACACCCACTAGACAGTGAGCAACCAAACCAAAGCACTCACGCACATCTCACAGAGGAATGGATACGCCTCATACTGACATACGCGAGACACAAGCGTCTCTTTGTGCTGCGCGTTGAGGATGCAGAGGTCCCGGGCGGCGAATGGGATGAGGTCCTTCGTAATGAGAGGATAAACCGTGCGTTCTATTTCAACTGTTTCTCTTATTTTCGCAAAGACTTGTTGTGACATATATGTTTCAGGACGAATCCTCCCGCCGTATCTCTCGTCGTTGATGGCTATCATGGTTGCAAAGAACCTCGCCGTCTACGAGCCGTCTAAGCAGACCCATGCAGTGCTGCTTTACTGGCGTCTTCCGGAAGAATGGGCTGATGTTCTCCATTCGTGGGTTCGTACCTCCTTCAATCTCAAGTTAAATGATTTATCGCCACATACAGGCAACGGCGACTGGCCAGCTCAATACCATCCTCACTTTTTATGAGATCTCAGACCCCCCCATCCAGTCACCTCTTTCTGGTATTCCTATACCACTCCTGCGGCGGGCTATTACCATTCTCTCACGCTCCAATCGGGCACAAATCATCGGGGTTGCTGATGGCGAAGGTGTGAGGTTCTTTGTAGGATGATTTTTAGAACAAAGACTTGTAATTGATAATGTACGTTGCTGTACTACTTATACGCAATATATGATAGTCTACCGTAAAGCAAGGTATGAACAAACATTTAAACAACAGTGATGATAGTACACGTTCATCTATATCGCACTCCGAGTGTCCTTGATAAACTCATGAATTCTTGTCGAATTTACGTCTCGACCCCAGTACCGCAGTGCCCATCAAATGACCCATTGGATCCAGCTTTATTGGAAAGTCAGTCTTGGACTTGAATGCAGGGGTTTTTCTCAGCGGAGAACCTGGCATCTGTATGGGAGATGGGAGCAGTCTCGCATCACCTCTTCCTTCAGTAGCCCTTCCCTTCCCCTTCGTTGGTCTTGTAGGTTGCAATGAGATTTTCACAACCTTAGACGGTCGCGCTCCCATGATGGCGTCCCCCTCGTTCTTCCGCT
The DNA here is from genome assembly GCA_016695485.1 of Suillus hirtellus. Lineage (NCBI taxonomy): Eukaryota > Fungi > Basidiomycota > Agaricomycetes > Boletales > Suillaceae > Suillus > Suillus hirtellus. The sequence continues at coordinate 13,401 of MU172423.1, read as the reverse complement.
TATTCGTCTTAGCTGCTTTCTGCCCAATGCTGTCTCTTTTGAGGTTCCAATCAGAGGTGTAATTGATGGGAGAGTGTAATCGCATTTCGTACGGGCGATACGGGCGATCTTCAGGAAGTGATCGTTCGCGGTCGTCCACGCTCTCCGTTGCTCGCCTGCCTCGTAGCCATGTAGCACCACGACTGGGCACTTGGTCTTCATTCTCCTTGCTCGACTCGTTTCCATAATCGCTATCAATATCATCAAGATTGTCCCCTCGAACCTCACACACATCGTCCAACCAGTCTTCGTCAACTGCACGCTCAAGCCTGTCAGGGGCGTTTCTATCGACAACCAAGAGAGATTGTTCTTCTGGAATCTCTAAAGTTTGTTGGATTTTTTGAAGGCGCGCGTTTTCTTCCTTCAGAGCCTCGTATTTTCCTTTGTATTTGTCGTACTGCCAGTGCGAGGTAAATCAACAATACTTGCTGGAATGCACGTATATGCTTACCGCCACCTTGTTTCTGTGCGCACGATGCTCAAACTCTCTAGCCCTCTCCGCCAACTCTTTCAATCCTTCGCCTAGTTCTTCTTTCTCCTTTCGTGCATTTCGCGCATCTCTTTGTGCAGTCTTACAATTTTCCCTCCATGTCTGCTCGGTACTCTCAGCAACTGCGCATTTCTTTTGCAGCACAGCAATTGAGCGCTCGACTTTGCGGCGCTCATTCTCATGAGTCGTGCATGTGCTTTTGAGTTCAGCATGCTGCGCCTGAAGAAGGTCGTGCTCCCTTTGCAGCTCCTGATGCTGATCGTCCAGCTCATCGCGTTCCTTGTTCGCGCTCAACAGATTCCGTCGCAACTGTTCCAAACGCTTATTCAAGCGTTGTAGTTCTGCCGCGTTTTCACGCGTTTTCTTGCGGAGGCTAGAGACGTGCTCAATAGTCGAATCCGGGTCGTCGGAAAGTGTAAAATCAATATCGACACCTGAATCTCTACGGGGAGATTGTGTGCCAGGTTGTGTGAGCGATTGGTGAGGGTTTAGGAATATTTGAAATGCATCCTTGCGCTGGATACGCTTGCGACAAGTGGGACATTTGAAAGGTGGAGGTCCGGCTTGGAAAAGATTTTCGATACATGTGTTGCAGAAGCCGTGTCCTGTATATAATCAAGGATAACATGAATGAGTTGGACATAATCATGATTTGCACGAATGACTCACCGCACTTGAATGACCGCATATCTTTCAGGGGAACACCATCAAGGTGGATAGAGCATTCTACCAACAACTCATCTGGCATCTTCCAGAACTAAAAGGTGACCTTGAAAGGTTATGAGCATGCATTTCCGCACACATCAGAAAATCGACTACCGAACGGACACCGCGTACAATGTACTAAGTTCAGGCAATAGTTTGACGATCGTCGAGTTGATATCAGTCGGCGAGAAATAGTATTCAACTCTTTGGAGGTGATGATGAGTTTGACAATAGCATACGCATACGTTTACCACCTAGAATTTAGAATTATTGGCAGCCTGAGTAAGACACGTTCTATGTAGTGCAGGTTGAAGGTCTGAGGTCACAGTTGATGTGACTGTTACTGACGCGTTACGCGCCTTGTTTGCTTCCGGTCTTCTACACGACCCAACCAACTTCCAACTCGTCGCGGTGCGTAAACAGTGCTACAGTCTTCCGGGTACTCCTATTAATTTTTCCACGAGTATCCATTTTGATTGGTGAGTTCGAACCACTAGCTACAATGTACCACCATGCTGATGGTTCAACGACAGCCTCAGCAAAACCAAATTACGAATCATCAGCTCCCTTCGATTACGCTGAGGCAGACATCATTTTGCTTTCCACTGTTGGCGTTGAGTTTTGAGTATTCACGCTTTTCCTCTCCCTTGCCTCTCCATTCTTCGAGTTATTATCCTCCCTTCCTCAGGGCCCCAATGGCGGTATTTCCGACCAAGAAACGAAGGATGGCTTTGCAGTCATCCCCATATATGAGGACAGCAACCTTCAGATTTACTTCTCAGGGTTTGCTGTCCATCAACACTTAAAGGATCCTCTTTCTTGACAACCTGACGGACGCCCTCCCTGTGATCACAATTGCGAGGAAATTTGTGCTATACCTAGTCGAGAAAAGCATGTCAGGCTCTTATGGCTTCGATATTTCTCCAGACCGAGTCGGTTCGATACTTCGCAATCGCCAGACAAGCTCGGCCCAAACCTGAAACCGTCCTTGCCACCAGAAACGACTCACAGGACCCTAAATCCTTACGTTGTTTGCAGAAATCGATTTTTCTACCGCATCTAACCTTTTTGCCCTTCTGACACACCACAAGCTTGCAGTATCGTCGTACAATCATTTGCGCACAACTTGTGATGGATGACCACGCATTCTGACCATCATGATAGTCCCAGTGACTGACTGCAATTGGACATTTGGTTGGATGCATGAAGTTCATGGTAGTCTAACTGCGAAATGGCACCGACCAGAGATTTTGCCTTGGGACGCCACTCCGGCTGTGTGGTGGTCAAAATTTTTGTAAATTATTGAAAGGCTACCCTGTTCGGCGGCACTGCGGACTAGACGATAAATTTTCGGAACTTCACGCCGTCCAGTTTGCTTGAGCTGAAGTGGAAGCGAACATGACGAAGTTTAGTGATGTTTTTGCTCTGGAAGTCGGAGATGTCCATCGCTCCGGTGCGTGTCTTGCTTTAGATCACGAAGTGATTCTGATACTTCGAGCTGATGGTAGACTTCTGACTGTCACCGTGAGCAAGGCAGTATATAGTCCCATAAAAAACAACGGCATCATGTCCATCAGCAGGAGTGAGCAGCACTCAGCTCCCTCCTGTCCCTATCGACTCAGTCCAGATTGTCGAAGAGTTGCATTCGAATATCTGGGGGACCAGCCAGCCAGGTATTTCTACTTACATGCCTGTCACAACCTTTTATCTTGTTTCATAAACACGGGTTCTTAATAGTGATATCAGTTGTAGCATCATCCATCGTTGGCAAGGCCTGCTACTTATTCTCTTAACTTTCTGCTTCTGGCCGTCTATATTTTGTCACTATGAATCCATGTTTTCGGTGCACGAGTCTTGGCTGTTACGATCTAGCTGAACTGCTTGAAACACAGAACCCAGTAATCTATGGCCTCAGACAAGCCTCAAGATGTTCTGTAAGATCTACATCAACGTCGACTTCACAAACAAACCAAAGCGTCTCTGCTAGCTATGTTCATGATTTTTTTTGTTTCCAGGTTCAGGATTGAAAAAGACAGAACGTTTAGACTTCCTTCTTTCAAGACCTGACTACGAGGGACCAGGTTCCGCACTTGCATCGAAAGAATGTGCGACACCGCAACACCGTCGACCACTTCTCAAGATCTTATGATTGAACTTGAGCAGTGAAGGAATGTTCTCGCAGGTAAGTTGTCCTGTTGAACCCTAACTCTACTAGAATAATTTATAGGTTGCTGATCGAAGGCGGAAATAATAGGAAATCGTGCTAGATGCTTATATCACGCAAAAGATTGAGCTATAGCCTTCCAGATCGACAAAGTGGCTGTTGCACTAGACACTGCTTAAATTGTCACTTGCCACTGCCCTAGTTTCAATATCACCACATGGCTTATCTTCCTGCGTATCTTCTTGATCACCATCGCGTACTATCTCGCTTTGCAAATACCCAGGTTGATCTGAACACCAACGGACCAAAGGGCCGTGAGGTCAAAGAAGACACGATGTGTGTAATAAATGCCGAACTTCTGCAGTGGTCTGCGCCCTAACAGGCAACCTGCCAGCGCATGACCAGTTCGAGTCTCCTGACTTTATCAGAGCCTCTTTATCCCACAAGCACACCCCACGAATCTCAAGTTTCAACTGGTGAGTTCAGCGCACTAGCTACGATCAGCCATATTCATGACACCACAAAGATCATAATCGCCAATGGAATCGCCAACGCAAACTTGTGCTTCAGCCCCGTTCGATCACGCTAAAGCAGACGTTATCTTACGATCAGCTGATGGCGTGGAGTTTCGAGTCTTCATGCTCTTTCTCTCCCTTGCCTCTCCGTTCTTCGAAACATTGTTTGGCCTCCCTCAGGCACCCGATGGGACTTCTGATCAAGAGATGAAGGATGGCTTAGCAGTCATCGCTGTGTCTGAGGACAGCAAAACTCTAGATTTGTTTCTCAGGTTTTGCTATCCATCGACGCTGGCGGAAGATCCTTGCCTTGACAACCTCACAGAGGTTCTTTCTGTGCTCGCAGCTGCGAGGAAATATTCACTAGACCTGATCGAGAGAAAAGTATGTCAGGCTCTGGCGAATCCCAAGGTTCTTGAGACAGAGCCCCTTCGTTCCTTCGCCATTGCAAGGAACGCACGGCTCAAGCATGAAACCATCACCGCTGCCAGACACAACTTACGGCAACCCTTAATTCCTGCGTTATTTGCAGAGATCAACCTGATCACTGCATCCGACTTTCTTGCCCTACTAACATACCACAAAAAATGCGCTATCGCCGTAAAAGCCCTAATGAAGGACTTCACATGGATGACGAATCATTATGGCAATGTTGATAGCTGCATTTGGCTGTTCAATCGTCCCCGCTACAACCAGTACTGCTGCGGACAGGGTACTGACACGAGATTTTTGCCTTGGAATACCGCTCCACTTGCATGGTGGACAACATATATGCAGGAGGTATACGAGCTATTACAAGATAGCCCGTCTGGCGATACTGTGAGGACGGCAGCGGACAGTACAATCCAAAAGGTCAGAAGTGCCAACTGTGCTGCTTGCTCTGGTCGGGTAAAAGAAGGCATGACGGAATTTAGCAACTTGCTTGCTCTAAAAGTCGAAGAAGCTGTCGCTCCGGTATGTACCTTGCTATACAACACGAACAGATCCTGAGAGCTCCCGACAGATCGAGCTGGAGATGGATTTTTGATCGCAACTATCCTCATCTGTAAGGCAATATACAACACTGTGGTAGAACACTTTATTAACATCATCTGGCAGATCGTGTCCAATAATCATGACTCGGTTATATCTAGCAGTTGAACGTTGAACGTCAAGAAAGGGTATCTCTTAGGGGTTGCTTAAGGGAAGGACCGCCGATCTAGTAGTGCATGTAGAAATATGTCTCAATGATACGGATATTCCTTTCCTCCATGGGTCTTCCATAGCCTCCAGTTAACTTGGTGACATTCCTGATAAAATCTAGTACGACGCTGTGAATATAATAACAATTTGATATACATGACCGTTCTCAATATACAATATCTTCATCGAGTTTCATCCACATCGCCCTTTTGCTGCTCTTCCAGAATCCATTTACCGTTATTGTATTCTCTCTACAGTCAAAGGTCAGTCTAAATTTTGCCCAGGAAGATTTTGCCAGCTTGACCATACTGTTCATGCAAAGGAAACTTCTCATGGCGGTAGCCCCGCCATTTCTGCATACCAAAGCAGATATTATCTTTCGATCGTCCGACGGCGTTGATTTTCGCGTAATCACGCTATTTCTGAAACTTGCCTCGTCGTCTTTCGACTCTATCATCGAGCAAGCGGCACAGTCAAACCAGATCAAAGGTGATCTGCCCGTCGTGCCCGTGGTAGAAAACCACAGAGTCCTTGACATCTGGCTCAGGTTCTGCTACCCTTCTACTCTTGCAGAAGATCCTCCTCTGCATGAATTCGAAGATATCATACCTGTGCTTGAGGCAGCCAGGAAATATTCTTTGAAACTGCTTGAGCACAAAGTTCGCCAAGCGCTTAAAAGCCATATGGAGAAAGAGCCTTTGAGATGCTTTGTGATTGCAATGCGTGCCCAGCTAGATATTGAAGTCACGCTCGCCGCAAAATATACTCTCCGCCAATCTCTCATTCCTGAGAGCGTTCCGGAAATCGACCTCATCACAGCAAAGCAGCTGCTCACACTACTCACCTATCATCAGAGGTGCAGCAAATCGTTGCAATCCTTGGGGGCGGATCTATCTTGGATCATCAGCAGTTACCCGAACGTGAATGCGACAGAATACCAATGGATCATTAGCGGCTCCTGTGGCTGCGAGTCCAGCGGTCGATTCTTGCTCAATGGTCAGCGACCATTGAAATGGTGGAGTGATTACATGGAAAAAAGTCTGGTGTCTTTGTACGACAAGCCATCTGGCCACACGGTCCTTGCGGAGATCGGTGACACAGTCCGGGGCGTTCGAGCTATTGGTTGCTCGCGGTGCTGTTCAAATATCCTGGTAAATATGACGGGATTTGCCGAGCTTTTCAGCAGGAAGGTTGATACGTTGACGGCAAAGGTGATTTGATGGCTTGTTCCTTTGCTAGCAGCGCATCAGGCTCACCTCGCAATTGAAAAGGTTCATCTTGATGTGCTCACCCTAACAACGGGGTGGATAAAACGAGGCGGGAAGAAGAAGAAAAAGAAGTGCGGGAACTCTCAAAACTACTCTGCATACAAGCTGGCATAGTACAGGTTGCATAATTGTTCGAAGTCTGACACTAGTCTCGAGATCAAACTGTAGATGATCACTGTGGGTAGTACTTCCAATTAAAATCATTGGAAAATGTACTGATCCTATAAATTTAATTGGAACTTCGACTGAAATTGCAGGTAGTTAATTTCATTGGATGACTAATAGCTTATTTTCAGTGCCGACTTCGATTCAGCACCAATATTTCAGCACCAATTCTGCTGAAAGCTGTTTCAGCACAAATGTTACTTAAATTAATTCCAAGCGTCTAATTGGCCCGTGCGGACGGCAGCAGAAGCATAGAGATAAACCAGTGCAAACGCGACTCCCCACAGACAACGGGGAGCCCTACACTACTAGTCCGAGTCACTATTTGTAGTATCCGACTCTCTGCCGTCACTAAACGCCGTGGCTTTTACACTACGGTCGATTATGAATGTTCCACCTTGTGTTTGCACCCGACCGACCACACCTGTAATGTTTCGAGCATCTGTAACGACTTGCGCTGCAAGCTCTTTGTAACCGACAATAGATTCCGAGGCGTCCTTCCCGTTAGTCTTGCAGGGTGTGATTAGGGCGAGAATAAGTTCTGTGGCGCACAGGTGCCGATAAATCTTGTTGTGTCCAAGTTTGCAAACCAATATTGCATCCAGCTGGCCATAACCAACTGTGTTAATGGGGTGTGATTCATCTGCCGTAGCATATGTGACTTCGAACTGGAGCACCAGCCATCAACACTATCTCCAGCAGCAATAAAATGGGAGACGTACCCGAACAAATGAGTTGTTGCGAGATGAACCGCTTCGAGCTGCCCTGCTCATCGAGTATTTTGATCTGATTGAATCACCGTTGATTATTCGCAACTTTCCCCACAATGGCATCACACGGGGGAGGTAGGTGGCGAGATCACTACGCCGACCCCCAACAATCTGGACCAGATATACACCAATTCTTCTGCGGGTGTCTTCATCGGGAACATGGTCTGAACGACATGGTGTCCGCAAAACGAGGTCGGGATCTAATTGTTGTTTGTGATGTTAGTCAACAGCAAAACTGATTGAAGCCAAACAACTCACAACTTTCAAATAATTTCTCGTTTGCCAAAATGTCCTGACCACGGCGCATGCTAAAGCTTTCAAGCTCGTCTGATAAATCAAACTTGACGCTCAGCTGGCTGAGATAAGACGAAAAAAGGATGACTCGAGATAGGCCACTCCAGGGATTCCGACGTGAACGAAGGCCGGTTTTGAGGAATAGACAATATCTTTCCACATAGAATGTCCAGTGTACCCATGCGGGACCACTCATCCGCAAGTCGTTTGCTACATGCAAACACCCATGGACCGGGAGAGTGCAAACAGGTAATCTCGCCTCGTCATATTGATAGTAATACCTGAGAACGTAAACTGTGAGACCATTGTCTTGGGACTTAAGGGTGGCTACATTACCTTTCGTATTCCTGTACCCACTCAGCGAATCCCTGCTCGAGTCCATCGATCTCTTCCACGGATAATTCAAGCTTTATCGAAGTCTTCATCAGTGAGACTAACTTGCACATGTGCATGTAATACTTCCTTCGGCGAAAGCGATTCTGAAGAAGAATGGGGGCAAGGTACATGAACCAGAATCCCCATGCTTCAGCAGTGAAGGAAGATCGCTCAGAGGCAATATTACCGAGCGCCCGAACAAATGCAGCTGGGATGTCTCGTACTGCAGCTGCGGTCTCTTGACCGATTTCCTCCCAGATGTGAGGTGCGAGCTCATACTCCTCTGTTCCTTCATCCAGACCCTTGAAACGACCAGTCCATAGATCGACAAGCATAGGGGCAATATTCTCAAGAAACAAATGCATCCACTCCCAGGGTGCACAAGTGGCATAATCGAGCGAGCTGACACGAACAAGGGATGGCTCTCCTCGTATACCATGTTCCTTGGACAGTAGATCTCGCTGGTGCTTTGTGACGCACAAGTCCAAGTCTTCCAGAACACGAATGAATCTGGCATTAGTACGTAGTGGGAGGCTAAGGGGATCGAGTGAAGGTCGTGTTTGACGTGGTTGATGAGGTGTAGTGAGGGGTGTGTAGTAGTTGGTGCCACCAGCACCAATCATGCGGACGCCCTTGATGTCACATGACCGGCAAGGCGAATACCCGTTATGGCCCTTGATATTCATCAGTTTTTCAATAGCGACAATGTCGCCATCTTTGAACATGCAATAGGCATGGAGGTAGAAGTTGCAACAATCAGATGCATCGTAGGTTTTGATCCCATCAGCGAGCTCTGCAAGTTCATTGTCGAGTGGACAAATGAATGACGCAATGTCTTTTGGCTGGTGGGGGCCTGGTATGACCCCAACACATATCACATTCTCCAGATGAGTGCGCACATGTGGAGGGAGGTTGAGATTCATAAGCAGTAAAGGAGTTGCAGACGGTCCACCACGGCGGCGATTGAATAAGAGAAAGCCATCCGCTGCAAGTGTGAATGCAAGATCATGCTTTCCAGCAAAGAAGCAGTGTGGCCGTTCAACCCCATCAACAACAACCTTCGTCTGACAGAGTGTCTGATACCACTGTGAATCAAAGACGTCTCGGAGCACACCAGGCTGATGAATATACCGTTTGCGATATGCAAGACTCTCTATCATTTCCGGGCTTTGAAAAAACGCTTGGAGCCGAGGGATGATTGGAAGGTATGAAAAGTTCCGACGTGCTTGACCACCTGCACCATATCGGGGCTCATGGCAGAATGGACATCGCAGATGGTGAGAATAATTATCAGTGTATGCGATGCACGAATTAATGCAGCAGTGGTAATTGATGGCCTTGATCCCTGACAGTGCGGCAAGACGGTGAAGAATAACCCATTCAGAGTCTATCGTCATTTTGTGTCGGAAGGATCTACGCATCTGATCAAAGACATGACGAGGAATATTGCCCACTAGCTTTAGATGGAATGCTCAAATATTATCACGGTCCTCATCCGTGAGTATATCATTACCTAGGTTACATCAGTGTTAGAGTTTGTGTTTGAATAATAATACATACGGAGTTCATGCATCTCTTTGGCCATTGTCGGACCCTGCCAATCCTCCAGATCAAGAATCATAGTGTCAAGAGTCATGACAGCGTGATTATCTGTGTCGTACTCATCAAAATCATACATATCTCCAACTTCCGACAGCGTGGACTTGTCAGAGGAGGTGCCGTCTCCACTGGACTCAGATGATTCCTCGGTGTGATGGGAGAAGTGCGATTTTGCATCCTGCACAGGTGTTGAAGAATGTGGGGATGCTGTTGAATCATCCTCCGCCTCAGAGTCTGAAGTGCCAAAATCAGAGTGTAGAGCTTCGCTGGCATTTGCAGAGGCATAGTGTTTTTCCCTTTGAGAGCGAGATAAGAATTTGTAACATGAAGGCGCATGGCGGCAGCGTTTTTTTTGTTCTGCAGGCATAGCTAGAATCTAAGTTGTAGTGTTTAAAAATCAGTTCCTCGACATCAACTCTGTATTGTGTTTAAACTCACCTGAAGCCTGAAGGCCTTGTAGTGAGCCTTGCAATACGTGATTGTAGTGGTGCTTCACGTTGCAGTTCTTTTATTTGTTGGAAAAGCGAGTCTATTATATAACAATTGACACTGTCCCCAATGCTCGACAACGACTCCGGCGACTATCCTTCCGTGAGGAACTGTGGATCAGTCGAAGAGATCTTCTTGAAAGCATCCAGGATTGAGAACCTGGGTCTCGGACTGGTGTTCTTCGTGCCTAATACGTTCAAAGAAGAGAATGGGTTCTTGACTTGGGTTAGCTTGGGGGCAAAAGAGACGTTGCAGACTCAGATGAAACACATCCTGAGATTGTTGACGTTCATGCAATGGTCGACACTTTGTCGCAGCTGCAGAAAAGTGAATGCGTAGTATACATTTCGACGGAGATGATGAGGCGTTCGTTTGACATCCGTATCGTACATAAAGAACGGCTCGAAATATATTAAAGGGAGTAGGTAAAGCATCTCGTTGCGGTGGAACAGATGGCTGCGTGTGGTGCCTGGCGATGCTGAGGAGTAGGGGCAGTTTCGTGCAGAGGACTGAGAGCACAGAGATTAGGACAATCAAATCAATGAGGCAGTAATAACGTACATGACAACGACTTGGTGGGACTCTGTCGAAAAAACCTTGCGGTACCCAATGAGCAGGCGGACGTCGTTGGACCGGAAGTTGTGTAGCACTAGCCTAGAGCATACCATATAGTGAGAACGACGAGATCTTTTGATGAAAGTGTCATGTACATGGAGTACCGACTGGTTGGTCTGGCAGAGCGTGTTCAGTTGTGAGGATATACAATAAGACGTGCACATCAACTCACCTTTGAATTCAAAAGTAGGTTGTCGAGGCCAGCTTCTTTAACAATCCCAGCAACATCCTGTGTGTACGTGTTTGTGTCGCAGCAGGCAGTGAGCCCTAGTATATCCCTCTCGGGCCTTTTCGAAGAGCGAGGAGGTGGCCTGGGAACTGGAATATTTGGAGTGACTCTGGGATTAGCTGCAGGTATGATATGTGTGCTGATAACGCATTATTGACGCTTTGTTTATTTCCGGAAAATGCCGACTGACTTTGAAAGAAAATCATGCGCACAATTCGCACTTCGTCATGATGTCGGCGATCAAACTGTGAATGGTGCTTGCAGCTCTACCCTCCTCACTTAGTAACTGCCTTTGGTGTAGCCGGGTGGCGAACGGTGTAAATAGGTGGAGCTCGCACCCTTGTCTCACCCGCCCTCACATTCTTACCTGCCTTCACATCATCACCTGCCCTCAAATTATTACGTAAATAGGTGGAGCTCGCACCCTTGTCTCACCCGCCCTCACATTCTTACCTGCCTTCACATCATCACCTGCCCTCAAATTATTACCCGCCCTCGCACAAGCCTCGCATTCTCGCCCTCGCACCCTCACCTGCCTCTGCTCCTCTGGGCCGTATTCGCACCATACATTCAAGCCTTCCTGCCATTCCTGTATCCCGCCCTCAAAGCACATGAAGTACGTGTTCCATTCATCTGAAGACATTACAGCAACACGCAGGTTAAGAGCGTCCCTTGAGGACAATAATGAGAGATTGCGCCGGATGCGCAGGTACGCATCCTGTCTCTACTAGGTGTGATCAGTGACTAAATGTAAAGCAGGGTCTTGCATGCAAACTTGCAACCTAAGGTTGCGGAGACCTATGAGCCCATGCAGACCAGGCATGCGAAGAATCTGGTTCTAGATATCTTAAATGATCCAAAGAACCACCAGAGACATGTCATGCGGTACGAACACCAGCTCATGCTCGCGGTACAGGTGTTGATCCGAGGGTTTCAGTTATTCAGCTTCCGTGATCATGTCCTTCACCTATGGAAAAATCAGTCCGACTTCATATACAGATCCTGAAGTCGTTTCCATCAATAGGTTTTCTGCGCATTTTTGTCAAACTATGAAGCCGGGAGCATATCTTGTGGATGCGTATCCAATCCTGTGTTTCGTCCCAGGCTACCTGAGCCAGCTGAAGGCATGGCACACAGAAGAACTTGCTTTCTATGATGGGCTGTTAGACACAGTACGAAGACAGATGGTTCGTGATTTTCTTGTCATGATAGATATGCTCGCTCACCACTGTAAAGTGTGAGGGAACTGCTACAAGTCCATCCTTTGCGAGGTTCATATTAGAGCACCAGAAACAGTACCAGCTCGAAGATGCGGGACTGGGATACCTTGCAGGTGTTGTATCTGCGGCCGGTTATGATACGGTAAGTTCTTACATTACATCGGCTCTTCACTCGACGACTCAACTGTTGTAGACTGCGTCCGCAATCACAATTATGATGATGGCTGCTGCCACTCATACAGATGCGCAGGCTCGCATACAAGAGGAACTCGATCACGTCGTGGGGCGTATGCAGCGTAGGTTATGCATTTTCTTTGTTCGTTTACTGACTGAGATAGCTCCTGACTAGTGCCCATGTTTACTGATCAGGAGGTGCTGCCGCAGGTTACTGCGTTCATACTCGAGAGTCTCAGGTGGAGACCTGTCACTCTTGGAGGTACGTTTGATTTGAGTTGTGATGATGCGATAACGATCGACCACCTTGCACTACAGGCCTTGCGCATCTCGCGAATAAGGACATCATTTGGAAGAACTACCTCATTCCAGAAGGTGTGACTGTGATTGGGAACCATTGGTCAGTAGGCAATCATTTTCGTCCTCTCACCTTTGGGTCTGATGCTCGTGCTTCAGGGCCATCGCAAACGATCCTGAAGTTTTTCCAGAACTACAGATGTTTAATCCTCAGCGTTGGATTGACGATGCAGGTCGTGTGTGCAGTGATCTCTGGTTTTTTACTTATGGCTTTGGCCATTGGTGAGTGACATCGTTCATCTCTCGACCATTTCTTATGGGCCGACCCTACTACCTTTGCAGTCTGACGCTGATGGTTACAGCTGCCATCGGTAGTTAGACAAGCATGATATACCACATTCATTTATCGTAGATGTATATGTGAAGTAGGCCGATTCTGACCTGGGCACGTATATAAGTCCTGCAGGAAGCTCTGGACTGGACCAGCGACAATCCGCCCCTCTTTCAACTTTTGCACTCCTCACCAGAACTATATTTCGGTAGTCATGGATGCTCGTCCAAAGATGATATACCTCCCAGACACCATGGTCAACTGGCCCTGGCCTTGTACCATCAATCCTCATTACGAAGATGTGAAAGCTGAAGTCGATGCTTCATTCCGTGATTTCAAGGCACTGAGTCCTAAGTCACAAGAAGCATTCGACAAATGCAATTTTGGTGAGTCGACCTATGTCACGAGCCCTAGATTCAGACAATGATGAACACATTTTTCTTATAGCCCTCCTGACAGCACTGCTTTATCCCAAGGCAC
>MU172422.1:42503-57370 GCA_016695485.1 Suillus hirtellus | reverse complement strand
TATACTATCGTTGGGCCAGAGTTGCAAAATTGTATAGAGTTGCAAAACGCTTCATAGCTCACGCAACAACACATCTTAAGTCCTCTACTCTTGGATCTAGGACCTTCCAACACAGATTCATAGCATTGTATTTTTTTTATAAAAAAATAAGTATGAGGAACATGTACGGCTTCAAATCAATCACTCGAAGTCACCTGTTTCACATAGAATAGTTAGGGGAAGACGAAGTTTCTAACCAAAAAATTTCATTTTTTTTTCACATACACTTTATACCTACCCTTACCTTCTGAGCATTTTTCTGATGAGAATAGAGCAGAGTTGTGGTTGTTATTGAAGATGCAATCACTGGTGTCAAAGAATGCTCAAGCGTGACAGGTTGGAGCGGAGAATCAATTCTGATTGCGGACTCTCTCGCGCTGCAATCATCCTAATGCCAATGTTGCTACTTTCTCGTCTCATACGTACCGGTTGCCGGGTCGGGGTTCATATTTATAAAATTGACATTGTGACATAGTGTGACATCTACGCCAACCCGCTCATGGGAAATTTTGCAACTCTCTACTATTTCTAACATCTTGCGTCGGCATCCCTCTGGCAGCATCTTTTCTTCTGTTAACTAGAGCTTTCCTATGACACACGTAGCTATAATTCCATGTAATTATTTTGTCTCAATGTGTGGTAGTTATTGAGATATGAAAATGAGGTCTTCAGATTTTGCAACTCTGGCCCAACGATAGTATCAGTCACAAATAGTATGATCATGGGGTGTTTGTAAAATAGCTCGCCCATTACGCAGCGTGGACCGACACAGTACACAGGTGTGGACAGCGCTATATCTAATGGTCAAATATCACTGACCACATAAATGTTCCCATAGTCTAATATAATATGGTGAGTATGGTGATCTTTGGAGAGATAGGAGTGGGCAAAAGCTCCGTCATAGATCTCTCAGCCGGCCGACAAATAACGCACATATCACCTGACGCCCACCGCTGTACTCTACATTGGACGGAGCTCTAAGTAACATGCGAAAATGGGATCCGATATCAGGTGTTTGACACGGTCGGCCTTCAGGAGCCCTGCTTACACACCGGAGAGTACCTTTCCGCAATTTCAAATGCATATGGCCTCATCACCACCCTGAAAGAGCGAGGAGATGTTAACCTCTTGCTCTTCTGTGTCCGCGAAGGTACTTATTCTGACTACGACACCAGAGACTGAGAGGAGACGACGATCCCATGTACGGACGAGAAAGAACGCTTGCTGAGTCTATTGAACTCGGACGATTGTCCGATCCAGTCCAGGGAAGTGAAGTCGCCCGATCTAGCTACGATCTCCTGCAGGAGCCATCCGAGCGTATTTTGCTTCTTCTCGCCATAGATTGCAGGAAAGTGGACGTCGAAGATACCAAACAAGGAGTATGCGACGTCTTCCTGTATCGTGGTGACACGTTTTGATGCCCATCGCAGCTTCTCTCGAGCGTATCTCATCCCTGGACGGAAGGAGGTCAGGGCCTGTGCATCTATTCCCGTCGCACCCTCCAACTCCTTCATGATTGCTGGGGACTCTTTGTGGTTGGGGGAGCAATCGTCCAGATATAATGACCAGTCCTTTTGATAAAATACAACGACTTTCGGAGCGACGAATTCTTGAAAGGTCCATCCTCATTCGTTGCAAACACTGCTCGCCAATGCGCCGGATTGGGATGAAGGAGGAGCATCGGATAGGTAGACTATGGTGAGCGCTGAGTGATAGTACTAGACGAACATGGAATTGACCGATTCTTGAAGTTCGACGTTACTGCTCTTATCAATGCAGCATGTATCCATCCACGCCCAGCGATACCCCGCATCACGATCCAGGACGTGGCCTTTTCCACAGAGGGCAATAACTTTGAAGATATAGCCCGTCAATAAGGGCTGAATCCCAATAGACTATGTCACCATCGAGTTAGCCTTGTATAAGGCAGCGATGATTCTCACCTTGATTGCGTCCAGAAGGGCGCGGACCCAGTCGTATTTTCATGACGAATGACCGATGGGCATAGGAAGTATAGTTGTTCGGACTGGTGTTGATATCTTGAGTGAGTAGTTCTTCGGCGGTAGATAGGTATCCATTTGGGCATGCAATCGGGAGGTCGTGATGGCTAGGATCTGCACGAAATATGGTCTAATTGTGGTATGAGTCAAGAACAAAAACATGCCTTTGAGCTATGGACGTAGGGAGTATGGTTGTTCGGATCGGTATTGATATCTTGCATGAGTAGTTCTTTGTCAGTAGATAAGTCTCCATCTATTCATGCATCGCAGACTGTTGTGGTGGCAATAGTCTACAAGAAGCATGCTCAATTTTTGGTATGAGTCAGGGATGGAAACATGCCTTTGGATGTATACCCTGAGGTACTGTCCACTCTGAGATCATCTTCTCGTCGCCTCCGCTGAGGATATGATTGGCGTCCACGGAGAAAATGACGCATAGATTGACAAGTGAGCCCTTGAAGACGGCAATGGTTTGTCGGTCTGAGAGCTGCCAGAGACGGATGTGGCTGTCAGATGTGGATGCCACGAGTGTGCCAGCAGCAATGGCTTGGATGTGGTCAGTGTGGCCCGTCCAAGGATCACCGACCTGCTTCCAGGTTGTCGTATCCCATTCGCGTATAGTAGGATCTTCACTCCCAGTGAGAACTGGACCTCACCGTATCGACGGAAAACGATGGATATATTTACAAATAATGTCAAAGCTACGCAAATCGTGAATTGAACATATTATCGAGAAAGTTGAAGTGCGTTGTGTCGATCAAAAGAAGCAAACACACAATTTTGTCATTAATGTCTTGCACATTTTTGCAGACAAGTGTCGATTCTTGACGGCCCCGAACCCCTTGAACAGTGTCATCGAAGTAACTTCAGTTTATGGAGGTCGATTGTGTTGGACCTGTACATCATTCCATACGGCTGTCAACGGTATTACCTTTACGGTCGGAAGGTGTGCCAGTGTAACCTGCCCTGAACTGCCATTGACGGGCCGGGACAGCCACAAGCAACGACTTAGTCTTAGACTCTTAGCTTAACATCCAAAACCGTTTGTCACAATAAGTTATTTGATGGTGATATCGTCTTGCAGCCTTGATGGAGGACGATCTATGTGCGACAAGCAGCCAGATTAGCTGGACACTGGCGGCATTCCTAATCATACAGGGCTGTTATAGAACGCCGCAGGTGAAATTAAAGGTTGTCTAGGTGCTCCACTTCCTGATTTGCGTCATGAATGTGAACTCGTTCATAACAGCCTGTCTATCTGGTCGGCTTCGGCTTTATTCGCGGCAGAAAACGTTACCTCGGCACTCTCAAAACCGACCGAGGTGATGATTGGCATGCGAGTACTTCAAGCTGCAGGGTGAGCGAGCAGTACTGATACTCCCTCTACTGTAGGTCATGCACTGCCATGACTATTTCGGCTGCAACCCCAGCCGATATCTACGATACTCATAAGCGAGCCTGTCTCAGTGATACCGTGAATATATTCGCTTTTGGACCTTCAGCTTGATGAGCGGTCTCCGCCTTGCTCCCCACGGGAAGCCCGAACATCGGATGGGAAGAAGCTTACCTCCACGTCACATGGCCCGGCGATCAAGACCATCCCGAGTGTCATATGGACCAATTTTTCACTTCAGGTTGCAGGTTCTAGCTGAGAAGTCGTCGATGCATATATGTGGCGAGCTTCTTGATCTTTTCGGTCGTTGAAACATCGACATCCTAGAGTGACGCCACAAGTCGAGCCATGCTCAAGGATCTCTGCCGAATACCGCCAGGCTTCTTCGATGGCAACAAAATGAGTCGTCTTCATTTTTTGACCTACTCTTGTGACTTTCTCAAAAGATAGGCATGTAGAGTCTAGATTCACCAGTAATCCCTGCCTCTCTCATTCAACTATTTATGTGGGCTTTGCTCGCATACATGATCAAGATCTGCTGTAGTCGTCGAACATCGATCATTTCCTCCCCGACCGGTAAGGATCAAGAGTCGATCGAGTACAATGTGTTATACACTTACCTGGCAAACGGCGCATAATATGACTTCCCCCCGGAATGTAAGATATAAAGAGCGGAGATATAATCTTGGAGTGTCTGTGGGTGATGATTTATTCACCATTTGCGACGGGCGGATACCATGACGATGTAGCAGAATCTGGCATACGATGATGGTCTCCGCGGTGCACGCCGCCTGCTTGATTTTATACTTTTTTATGTATGTCTTCTCCTTCTATGATTATATCCTTCTGTGATCATCGGATCTCTCCAGGACATCTGCCGTCCATGCAGTGAACAAGAAGCAATATGTATACATAGCGATAGGAGGCGCATCACCGAGTTGCATAATCGCCGTCGATTACCCCACTTCCCTGTGGTTATAAGGACGGTTGCATTATACTTATCCACTGCTCGAATTATGGCCCTTGCAGTTGATCGCCACCTTGCTATCCTCGCTGGCATTTCTCTTTCCCTTGTCGCCGTCAAGACACTTAGGCGGTTCATCAAAAAGCGACACAATAATGCTCCTCTTCCTCCTACCCCAGTGCCGCTCCCACTGTTAGGAAGCGTCTTATCTATTGACGCTTATGAGCCTTAGCTGACTTACATCGAATGGGGTGCTGCATATGGTACGTGAACAGATAGTATGGGACATACGTGGTGTGAATAATCATATCAGGGGACTTGCTCTTCGTGCGAAGTCTAGACGAGGAAATGGTCGTGATCAATTCTCAGCACATCGCAGAAGCCTTACTGGACAAGCGTTCTCGGATTTACTCCGATCGACCATACCTAGCCACACTCGTGCCGTGAGTTCATTCAGTATTCCTTTATTCAACCAGTCTGAAATTCTCGTAGATATGGCTTGTCGATCAACTTTGGATTTACAGCCTATGGCGATGAATGGCGTCTTTGCAGACGACTTTTCCACCAAACTTTCTGTCCCGACTCTGCAGCAAAATTTCGCCCGATGCAGATCAAGCGTGCTCGTGAGACTATCGTCAACCTAGTCGATGACCCTCAAAATTATTACGACCACTTCGCAACGTCAGCAAATGATTTTTACGAATTGAACCATTATTTACCTGTTCACAGATTCTCGTTATCTGTTGTGATGTCAACAGTATATGATTACGATATCGGTGCTCGTGATGATGCCATGGTGCAGACCGTGATAAAAGCACTGGTTCCAGGTTTGACCTTGATGACCCCAGAGAGAGCATTAATGCTCAAAACCCTTCCCTTCTGTGAGCTCAACTCTCCTGAATGAGATAGCGTTAACGTGACACACTTTTGTGGGATGTAGTACTAAAGGTGCCTGACTGGTGCTGGGGATCCTCGATCAAGCTTGGTGCTCGAGCATCGAAGGAGCGCATCAATGAAATGGCCGATATGCCGTTTCAATATGTGCAGCAGCACATGGTGGGCGTTTATTTTTCTCTTGGTTTGAGACATTGACTCGACTCTTGGCAAGGCCGATGGCTCGTTGCTCGCTCGGTCTTCGATGGTTGCAGAAAATTTGCGACGGATGGGGAGGCAAGAGGAGGCATTCAAACCTGCATTCGAGAATGCATTGAAGAAAGCAGCTACTACTGCTATTATAGGCGAGTCAGCCTTTTTACGAGCAACGCTGTACTCTCGACATGCACTAATATCACACAGCTTCATATGAGACAGTAAATGGACAACTCCATCGTGTTGTCCGCTGCTTATCGTCGTCACAGAGTGCAGCAACTTTGATGGTCTTTTTCCTGGCCATGGTATTATATCCAGAAGCTCAGAAACGCGCACAAGCGGAAATCGAGTCAGTGGTTGGAAAAGAACGGCTGCCAACATTCGAAGATAGAGCATCGCTACCCTACATCGATGCAGTCGTGCGAGAGACTTGGCGATGGCAGCCTGTTGTGCCCCTTGGTATTCCTCCCCGCCAAGTGATTTGGCCTGTGCTGAAGATGACCTCATAGGCGTACCACATGCCACTTCGAGTGATGACGTATACGATGGGTATTTCATTCCAAAAGGTCCGCCTTTTTGTCCCGGAATCAACGCAATGATTATTTATAGTATCGTGCATCAGGCGCAATCATCACATTCAACACATGGTCCGATACGAAGTTCTTCCCAGCTTTCGTGGTACTGACTCGATTGTAGGGGTATTACACGGGATGAAAAGCGGTACCCCGACGCATCTAGTTTCATACCAGAGAGGTTCATTGACAGCGATGGCGCGTTGACAAGCGATGACCCTGCACAATACATTTTCGGCCTTGGCCGGCGTATATGTCCAGGTTCGTTAACTTATTCTAATCCTATAAAAGATTCGCCGATAGATAGACTTTGATCAGGGCGGTATAACGCCGATTCCTCAGCATAGGCTGCCATTGCGACCATGTTAGCAACGTTGAATATTTCTCCTGCCAAAGATGACCAGGGAAAAACGATCAACTTTACTCCAAAGTTTATCCCAGGAGCGATTCGGTACTTGACTTTCTTCGTGTTATTATATCCTCTTTTTGCTGACAGTTTCGTTGCTTCAGGTGCCCTGCAACCTTCCCTTGCAGTATTTCGATGCGGTCTCACATTCATTCAGACCTTGTGGACAGTTGGCGGACTGCTGGATTTTGAAAGAAGGGATGGCAATTTGATATCCGTGGTCTGATTGGGAACAGTCAGAGGTGACGTAGTGATCGATCGAGCCAGTGTGAGTAGAGTAACGGCAACCATGCAGAGCAACTACAGATTGTTCTTTGAGTTTCTTTGCGAGGAAAGGGTCCCGCTTGCACTGGTCGTCACAAACCTCGAAAGAGAGGTAAACATGGAAGACTGGTACACACAGAATGTGGGCCACTTAAAGAAGTACAAAATTAGGTCCGTGGAGTAGGTAAAAGCTCACTCATAAACCTCATCATGGGTCGCGACGTAGCGTAAACATCGCCTGATGCCCTGTCATGTACCATTACACACGCTGCATATGATGTAACGATCAGCGGGCAATACTTCAGGCTGTGGAATACGGCAGGTAGGCATTCATTAACTCCGATTTTGGAAAGTGCGGATTGTATCGTTAGGGTTAAATGAGGGCTCCGAACGCAAAGTTCCTGCGGCCGCGGCTGCAAGGAGGTTGGCTCTATTCCTCGGCGGCTTGAACAAGGGAGATGGTGTCCATTTCCTTATGTATTGCGTGCGCGGAACACGAGCCGCAAAGGCTTTGCGAACCAGTTACTAAACATTCTCATCGGCCATTGGTGACAGCCAAGTGCCCATTGTTATTGTGGCGACGTGCCTGGAAGACTGGCAACTAGTGATGGCAGAGTGGTGGAATCAGGATAAGGACCAACTTGCGAAATATGGGATGCACTTTCCTGGATATGCTTGTGTTACAACTCTGCCCGGTGGACATGCTGAATCCCAGGATTTACGACAACGTCGTGCACAGTCCTACGAAGCCGTTTGCAAATTTATTCTGGACTATTGTTCGCAGGCCCCTCGAAAAACATAGCTGGGCACTGTGACTATCGACGAAACGACGATCTATCGTGAATTGGCTTGTTTTAGATCAGGAGCTCGTAGATATGATAATGGTACATACGTATTACGCGTAGAAAGACGCAACGTGATCTGGGTGTGACAAACTGTGACCTGTGACGTTTAGTCTCTGACTCTATGGATCTAACTCTAACTGCGATACCAAAAACCTTGAACTCATCACCATTGATTCATTCTTGAGTCATACAAGACTCATGGATGTGATAACAGCCTTATCTCCTGCACGTGTCCGTCTTCCGATGATCCTGTACACGTACTTGCGTGTGTGAACATGGGCTCTGATATGAAAACCGATAGTGGCAGAGCAACATGATTTGCCTAAAAGGTCATCGCAGATCTTCTGTGATTGGTGGTGACATATTACTTCACGTATGAATCACCCTCAATGCATGATAACATGTCGCTAACAACCGTGTATGCGGGCATCTAAAGGCGCTTTCTTTTTGCATTATGCCATGGATTACGACTCGGTTGGACTTTAAGCTGCGGTCACGGTGCATTGTACGTCGACACACGTGTTCAAGAAGCCTCTGAATCGAAATCCGGCGCATAAAAGCAGAGGCCATTCTAATGTCGTGTTCAATACGCCTCTATCATTCAATCTACCATGGATTTACTTCGCAATAGACGCAAACAAGCAGCCTCGACGGAACCCTCAATCGAGCCCTCTCTTGATGTTACGTCTCTCCCTTCCATCTCTGGTTCCATGAGCCCTCCAGAGCCATGGGAGGAAGTAGACATATCATCCACCGACTATGCCCGCAGGCGCAGGGAACTTATGGAAATGATGGCCGACCTCCGATCCATGGGGTGGGTGGTTGTGGTTTTGATACCTCAAATTGCTAACACTACTTTCCACAGTGCCGACGCGTTGATTGCCTTACCATCCGTAGTCGTAATTGGTGGCCAATCCGGTTTGTGACCACCTCCCTCACCCACAGTTATACTCAACCTGAATTTCAGCGGGCAAAAGCTCACTCGTCGAGGCCGTCAGTGGGGTACGTAGGCAGATAGTTTGTTTTTTATTCCTTTATTCATTTTTTTCTTTACAATAAAGATCAACGTCCCAAGAGATAGCGGAACGTGTACAAGGTGAGTCTAATAACTACTAGCTATCGCGGGTATGCTCATACTACGATATGCAGATGCCCTATGGAATGTAACATGTCTAGTCATGCCAAATCATGGTCCTGCACCATCACTCTACGTATCGGTTTCGATAGTAACGGCCTAGACCTTCAAAAGCCTACTAATGCGCGATTTGGCCCAACGATCACTGACAGAAGTGAATTCGAAGTTTGGCTGCGTCGTGCTCAGGCAGCCATTTTGAACCCGAATGTTGCTTCTTCAACTTTCCACGCAAAGACCGTCGAGGAACTCAAGAACATAAAAAACACATTGAAGTTTTCCCGCAACGTAGTATGCGTCTCGATTGAAGATCCCGACGCAACTGACCTGTCATTCTATGATCTACCTGGTAAATTATACTTATATGGATTGAGACGACATATCTAATGAGCAGTGAAGGCCTAATACAAAACGAAGAACCCGAAGCTGTCGCGTTGGTGAAAAATTTGGCAGAACATTACATCGAGAAAAAAAATACTATCATATTGACTACAATTCCCATGAGTGGTACGTGTTTGAACTGCAAAATTATTTTCTACTGAATTGATGGGCGTGGTACCAGATGATATGGAAAATCAACAATCTATGAGTCTCGCGAGGGCCGCTGACCCCAACGGAAAGCGAACAATCGGTGAGCCACCCATACTGCAGGACAGTGATTAAATGACCTAAAGTTCATCAGGCGTACTTACGAAGCCTGACACGCTTGGTACTGGAGCTATCAACCAGCGCCGCAAATGGGTAGAAATCATCGAAGGTCGTTCGGAGGAGCACACACTGAAGCACGGTTTTTACTGTGTGCGTCTTCCTGATGATTCCGAACGTGCACAGCGCCTGTCTCGTGCTGAATCGCAAAGGCGTGCTGCTGAATATTTTGACACGACGTCGCCCTGGAAGGACGTAACCGAACGTCATAGGTTCGGCATTCCAGGCTTTGTCTCCGATATAAGCCGACTGCTCATTCAATTGATCGAGGAAACGTGCGTGGACCTTGTTCTAGCTGACTCGTTATAAAGCGCTTACATTGTTTATAGTTTACCGTGTCTGAGAGAAGACGTCGACACGCTCCTCGCGAAATGTACCAAGGACTTCGATGAACTGCCCCCACCACTTGAAAACGACCCACAAATCGAAGTTTTAGGACGAGTTAATACGTTCTGCGATGACTTCAAGAGCTTTGTGAATGGCAGTCACGAAGA
The DNA here is from genome assembly GCA_016695485.1 of Suillus hirtellus. NCBI lineage: Eukaryota > Fungi > Basidiomycota > Agaricomycetes > Boletales > Suillaceae > Suillus > Suillus hirtellus. Next base: position 47,467 of record MU172422.1, on the reverse strand, counting down.
CAAAAGTCTTGCACAGCGGAATCGTGCTCTCTATGCTATTTTCAAAAGGAATATACGCGGCACTGCCCCTGACTTTAGGCCTTTCAATAATCCGGAAGACTATGTTCCACTGGATGATACTGAAGGGAACATGACTCTTACTGAGCGAGACCCAGGCGTGAAAGCGATGGGCATATATGACATCAGTAGGGTCATCCAAGAGTTTGTTTTCGTATTTTGTTGTAGTTGGGCGGCAGCTCAATCATTCATCAAGGGCAATTGGATGGGAGCTTCCGAACAACGTGCCATATCAGGCAAAGGCAAACCTCATTACTCAGTTCACAAAACTTTGGGTTGTTCCTTCTGAGCGCTGTCTTACTGGTGTCAATAATGTGCTCGACCAAGTCGTCGACACGCTCATAAGCACCCATTTTGGACGCTTCAAGGTTCTCGAGGAATATTTTGGGTAAGCGTTGACTCTTCATGACCCATCGTCTGGGCTGAAGTTGTCTTTGAAATCAGCAACTTGATTCGAATTCAGGTTGGCATCTGCAAGACGCGTGCCCAAGACGCTGTCAAAACAGCGTTGGATCTGGAAACTATTCCCCACTATACTCAGAACACGCACTATCTTCAGACACTCCGCGAAAAATGGCTGGCTCATTATAAGACAGTTCGGAGTAGACCTGTTCTGTATATGGCACCCGAAGCTCCATCACGGCTAGCTCCTGAAGACAACTGCGACGATATCCCTCCCCCCTTCAAGGAATATGAGAATCCGGTCTCGTTGACTAGTCCTAACAAGAAGGGTGTCAAGTATGACTCGTTCGGGACGTCCAAGCCCAAAGAAATGCCCGAATTCAAAGAGACGCCCAAGGCCAAAGCTTTGAGGGCTCTTGCAGAAGCGGGATATGCGGGTCTTCAGGTTTCGGATCTCGCACGGTTGTTACCTCCCGACTCATTCGAGGAAGAGTTGGTTGTGATGGCTGACGTTCGAGCCTATTTTCACGTTGCCTACAAGGCGAGTCTCACTCATTATCTCCGTTTCAACGCACTGATCACCTCGAGCAGCGTATCATTGACCATATTCCTTTCATGATCGAGCATGCTCTTCATCATACCCTAGCGAAACAACTTTCGCAGAGCCTTCTCACGAGCCTACTGACTGATGCCGCGTCTGGGCCCAACTTCTCCGAGCGTATGAAGGAGTTGGTCAGCGAAGATGCTTCCATTGCTCAGAGACGCCTAATGCTCTCGACAAGAAAAGAACGCCTATTGAACATTCGCCGGAGACTCATGACCTTCAGTAATAGTACTTGATCATTGCGAGGCGTCACGACGTCTACTTTCATGCCAATATAGATATTCTTTACCTCCTGTCGGCAATTGGTGTTGTTGTTGTTACTGTATTGTACTGTACTGTTAAATTTCATACTTGCGAACAAAGTAGTCTGGTCCTCTACTCGTATCGATGCATTCCTTGTGATAAAAGGAAGAGGCTTTGGGGTGTGCGCGTCGACCAGATTTGTGAAGCTGCGAGGAGTTGGCTAAAGACCGGTCATCATTACATAACCCGGCAAATAAACTGTGCCAGTCAGCTTTACTGTGACAGCATCGATTCCGGACGTTGCTCGTACTCACTACTAGTTTTGATAAACTCTCCGTGTAACTCAGAGTAACGCATCGTCTAGCTTCCAGCTGTGACTTATTTCCGCGCGACAATATTTCATTCGTCTCCACTACCAGATAGCTCACCACCAAAGGATATCTACTACTTATACCTCCCGGATCATTGTGCAATTTGGCGCTCACCCACATCATCAGAACACTCAACACACGCTCCTCGTGGCATGCGACCATAACAGTGTTTTACTTCGTGAGCCTTCTCTTTCATCGTTTTCTGCAGATTTTAAGGATTCAGACTATTCGCCAACTACTAGCTTTCACAAACCATCCCGTCACCAGTTGATACCATCCATGACTTCGATCCGTCGGAAGCCACAAATCACGTATCGCTCCCCCACCGCAGGGACAACCGCTCTCCATCTAGAAGTGCCACCAGTTGGCTCTCATGCATCTTCGTCGAGCCATTCTCCTTCCCCTCAATCGCTTCAGCATTGGACAATCCACCAGCCCAGCCATTCTAAGAGGCATAAGAGATGGACGATTGGCCCTTCACTGCCACTTTATCATCCTCTTGGTCGTCTCGCTCTATCTCTCCCCGATTTGGATCCAACTGCGTTCGGGCTCCCCGCGCCGGCAGTAATAATGGATGATCCCACGCGTCGATCTTCAAATCGCGCACGTCGCCCCGCGCCCAAAGTACGCGACGCAAATGAGCCAGCTTCCTCCCCCGTCCCCTCTATCGATTTGATCCCTGTCCCCGAGCTAGAACTCAAGGAAAAACCTAGTTCCCGCAGGAGGCGCCCTGCTGGAGGCGGGAACAAAAGAAAGCGCAGAGAAGTTGATGACGGTGACGCGACTTATCCTGCCAAGCGCTCCCGCAACCCAAGGAGCTCCGCTGCCAATACCGCGGCGCGCACTCCTACCGCCGGAGAGCCTTCTCCTCCCTACTCTGTTGATCATTCTGCTCTTTCCCCTGCACCTGATGACCCTCCGGAAGAAAGACGGCCCGAACGCCGGACCGCTAAGTCACGTGGTCTCCCTCCTCGTAGGGATTCTAGTGGAAGCGAGGCGACTGTTACTTCAGTATCGGCCTCGATCGTCGCGGGCAGCGTCGCACTTCTCAAAGATACCGGTGAAGACGCCTTGGACATTGACACTTCGCCACCCAGCGGGCCCAGGGACACTGAGCGTACCACCCGCAGTGGAGACCTCAGCAGCAAAGATAGTTCAGATGGAGGTGATAAAGCCGCAAATAACGTTCCAGGGTAGTGCGGCACTTCCTTTGTGTCTCCTGTGTATGTACGTATATGAGACATTTTGGTTTATTTAACGATTGCATTCCTTGTCTATTACTATTTGTTCCTGACCACCTTTTCTCTCATCGTTAATATTTACCTGTTCGATCTATTTACTCCCTCATATTATCTCGTTGACTTATGTAGTATGGTTTGCTTGCGAACAGGATAAAAAATTATAAAGTATCTATACTGTCTCGATCGACGAGGTGATTGACTTGGAATAAATTAAAAGATGGTATTCATAAATATTCAAATAGAACGTTTCAGTAATATTAATGGCCCAGGGAACTTGAAGCTTCTACATGAGGTGGATGTAACCTTTAATTTCATAAATGTTCCTTCTGGGTTAGACGGGGAACGGATACCGCGTGTGTGTAAAATGCACGAGTTTCCAATCTCGGAGCTCGACAATGATAACGAGTTCCATTATTCGGTTCTGGGAACCGACCCCACAACAAATGTAGAACAACGTACTATCAGTGCAATGAAGAGCGGCGATGGCAAAGGCCCTGTGCCACCACTTATCATACAGGTCAGTCTAATCAGACTTGAAGTAGTGCTCAGCATCGCTTTGTCAAGTTGCGGCGCTCGTATTATCTAGTAAACTTGAACTGCCTCCATAATATTCCCCCAATGCGTTGCTGATCATGAATACTCCCTACAGCCAGTACCGTGTTACGCCACACTGAGACAAAACACGTTGGATCCATGCATTGTAGGGACTTTCATATTTGGCGCCTGGACCGCATCGACGTTTGATCTAACAAACTGGGGAATGATATTACTGGTACATGAAAAACGCCGAACACGCTGCAAGTCAAGATCCTCCTGGCACCTCTGAATTTCGTCCGCAGTCGAATCATCTTTGCGATGTCGTCGTTTCCCGGCAGAGAACTACCTAGCATTGTGAGTGGCGTTTTGCCCTTCCTCAATAAAAAAAAGTTAACCCGAAGTCAGTTACACACTCCAAGTCAGAGCGCAGCTTTGCATCATACAGAAACATGCAACATCGTCATTTTTGGAGAAACGGGCGCTGGTAAAAGCTCCTTGGTCAATTTGGTCTCCGGGACGCAAACAGCGCTGACATCCTGCGACGCTACGGGATGTACAACTGAATCCAATGCGTACAATGTCTTAATTCAGAACGAGACCTTCAAGTTGAAAGTAAAACTTTTCGATACAGTCGGTCAGTGCAGTTTGCCTCTCTTTGCTGTTTCTTGCTGAACCGGATTACAGGTCTGGGTGAGGGCCCTGAAGGAACAGTCCCCGACAAAGATGCTCGGAGGATTCTGAAAAAGCTCCTTCGAGATCTTATGAAGCAAACCGACATCCATCTCCTCATGTACTGTGTGCGAGGTGTAAGAGTGACGAAGGCGGTCTGCCGCAACTACAATTTAATCCACTCTGAAGTAAAGGAGAGAGTTCCGATCGTTCTTGTCGCCACAAGTTTAGAAGACAAAAGACCAGAAATGGAAGAATGGTGGAGGGATAACAAACGATCCATCTCAGACTTCGGGATGACCTTTGCTGGTCACGCATGTATCACCACAGCGACTATTGACGAATATGCTGGGGATGAGCTCAAGCGGCGCCGAACACAATCATACCACGCCATCTGTCAACTTATCGAACAGTGTCGCCTGTCGCAAAGGGTTCAAACGCAACTGTCTGATGTCGGCCGAAATGGGAAAAGCTCTCGCACCCATATTTTACCGATGTCGATAAGCAGGAAAAAGCATCAAGATATCGTACTCGCTGGGGAGACGGCGGCAAGCGCTGGTTCACTCGTTCACCACGCCGTGGCAGAGGAGATAGCGTCGACAGCTCCTGACTTACGACTCTGTACATTACAGGATACAGCGACTGTTGACCTGCATGGCGAGATTTTCAAGGCGTTCGAAACCATTCGGCTCAAGGACCCGCATCTGGAAATCAAAGAGCACTCGATCCCTCCCGAAATGGGTGCAAGGTGTGTAGTCATTAGATGCTTCTTGCATCGTATCTCTCCAACATTCATGAACAGTGACGATGATAAAAATATCATACTTGCTGAGGAGACGG